>JXSR01S002025.1:31981-41991 GCA_000969725.1 Ophiothrix spiculata
ATCATTCAAAATCAACTCAGCATATTTATAAAAAAATGTTTGTAATTCAATAAGAAGAATCAAGCCTACAATCTGTCGAAATTTGAAACCAGTCGAATTATTAGAACATCATGAAAATATGAGGTTTCGTAGAAAAGGGTCAACTTTTTCGAAGTAGTCTTTAGGCGTCGTTTTGACCTTGATAAAAGACGTGAAATCACTAGTAAAGTTCCATGTAAAAACTAAAGACTCTATTCAATATTTACGCCAAAATTGTGATATTCTGATGGCTCATTCCAGTGAAAACTAAACCTTTTTTGATTTCAAGCAAAAAATCAGCTTTTTTATTCGACCACATAAACATGTTTTTCAGTCACACATTTGTTACTTGGCACGTGAAAAGTATTTTCCAATAGGAAATTGTAAAGTTTGTCTATCCGTGCATGAATGAGCTCATGTTTTATTTCAAAAATGTCACAAACGTTACCAAAAAGTTACATTAAAATGTCACAAACGTTACCAAACGTTACAACACAAAACAATGCATTCAACTAAAACCTGGCAATAGAATTTTCAGTAAATTTTATGAAATATTTGTAAATATGTTACCCATAATCGGTGTAAAGCGCAATACAAATATCGTTGACACTTCAGAGAATTTGTACTTTGAAGTCATTTGGAGCGAAAAACCATTTCCGTGCCCGGTCACAAACGTTACCGAACGTTACATGAACTTTACTCAGGATTTTGGCAATTAATCTAATTTTCAAACATCTACATGTCTTGACCCCACCAGTGAGCACCATTATCAACAACAAACTCGTGGATATAATGTTTATGTTAGGTTTTGTAGCCGTTTTAAAGTGATTTTTTTCAATATTTCGGTCACAAACGTTACTTTGGAACAGCCCTGACATGTGTAAGTAGGTAAAAACTTGCAGTAAACATGATTTTTTAGCCGAGCGAGACTTTTTAAGGGACTGTAGCCTTAAGGTATCATTTTAATTCGTAGATAGCATAGTCTTTGCAAATATTAAACAAAATGACAAGAGGCTGCACTTACGGCTTGTTTGGGACTGACAGTCACAAATAATTTGTACATTTCTAAAAAGAGACACGTAAACTAGTTTCAATTAGCTTGCGGTTATCTACTCTCGTTTGCAAAATCAAGCTAAGGTATTAGATGAAACATAATTGTGTGATAATGATTCCTTACAACAGTGGATAAAGTACACACACAATCGAAAACATAGATTATTATATACTAGATAACTAGTTAAACTTCACTTAAAAGATTATGCCAATGTTTGGAGATATCTGATTCACGTCGCAGATGTACATGTATACATGTCTCCACTTTGTATAGCGAGTTTAAGAATGTGGCCCGGAATTTGGAGTATAGAATAAATTACTCAGGACCAAAGACAGAGACGCTTGTATCTAAATAAATCGATATATCTATTCGTTATTACAAACTAGCCTCGACTCGAGACTGAGTTGGCCGGAGACAGTAAATTATTTTCTTTCTTCTTCTTTCTCTTTTCTATAATCTAAGTTTCTTTTTCGAATTTACTATATATAAGTATCTACTTTTAAAATGACCAGCAGTTTTCATCCTATATGCAAGCCATGATTTTATACCAGATTGTGTTTAAAATTACCCTGATACCATTCAAGATTAACCACTATTAAAAATCCTGTTTTATATTACTTCCTGATAAAGAAGAATTGGAATAGGCCTACATTAACAGGGAATTTCAATATAATGTTAATTATCATAGAAAAAGAAATGATACCCTATCAGGGTAGTTTTTAAACCCGATAATATTATGGCTTGCTAGGGGGGGGTTTGACATGTTTCCAGAGGTGTTTGGTCATGAATGTTTGAGATTTATTTAGCTGTACTTCACTGGGCTAGTGTTAATATAAATCCAGTGTCTTAGTGTTGCTTGCAAAAGTTTTTTGTTTTTTTTTGTAGTTTTAAAAATAGGAAAAAATGATAAAAGAAGTAGAAAAACAAAAAAGAAAAAGAAAAATTGTCATATTTTATTATCTCCAGACCAATAAAGTAGACAAACCAAAAAAAAAGAAAGAAAAAGGCTATAATTTTACCCGGGTTTTTACAATCCCCAGACCTGTCAGCCTTGAATCAAAGCTAATTACAAACGGTCGGTAATTAATGATGTTTTTGGTTGTCGTTTTTGAAAATGTTTCTGGGTAAGTTATTACATTTAATTATTTCCGTCAACCGAAGTAATAACTTTTATGGGTGAATTGTACATAAGGGAGAGTTTATAGTACACTACATTTGTAGAATTATCCATTATAAAATAATTCACAAAACAAAAGTGCTAACAACAGTTCTCTTTTGTGTTTCATTTTCACATTCCACTCTGTAATGAAAATAATAAGGCACGTTTGCAGACAACGTTATGCTTAGTATATAAGATTAGGTAAAGGAAATGGAAAGTTCAACAAAGTTCATAGAGATCAACTGCTCTGACTTGTTATAAGAAATAAATAAAAAGATGCAAATCTTACAAAATGTAACATTTAGCTTTTATTATGCTTCCGATCCTATCGAACCATAGTTGTTTATTGGTAGGTTACCTAATCTGAATTGCAATTTTAATTTTAATGTTTTAGTAATTTCTGCGTGTTTAGCTGTTTTAGGCTGAACTACAAATTTTAATTATTTAAAGATCCAGGTGTCCCAAAAAATGGTTACATGTAGAAAAATGACCGTGTGCTAAATCTATAGCAGTTAGATAAACAAAACTTTGCACACGTTGTATTACAACTCTCTACTAGATATCCGTAAAATTGTGATATGTTTTTGAGTTATTAACAAAAGTAGATACCTATGTCAGTAACGCATTTGTTCACAATTCAACAAAATCGGAAGCATGTTCGTTTGATGTAATTTTAACCCCCGTTCAACCCCATGTAAACTTGATATTGACAATAGGTTATTGCATACCATAGTATAATAGGATAGAGTTTCTTCTTCTCATTGATACCAAAATCATGAAAATTTGACTAGATGTTACGTAATTATGACGTCATAAATTACTACAGGTCTGAAAATTATGTCGAGATCTAATTTTGGGCAAAAATGGCAACCGATTCAACAGTTTGCTATTTCTTTTATTTCTAAATGTCGATCAGACTTTTGCTACTTTAAAAAAAAAATAATCTAAACATGTCCTGTAAGTTTAAGATTATTTTTTTCTTCAAAATTTACGCAAGTTTGCAGTTTAAACATTTAAAAAATTAATGTTACCCATGAAAATTTGATTGTGCTTTAAGCGTATTTATCAACTTTCGCGCCAAAACTTGATTGACAGGTTCAATATAAACAACGCATTCTGGAATGCATAGAATGTAGGTAGCCGTAATTTGCATAATAGATATACTAAAAGAGAGTTCAATTATTATTCAATTAAAATTGTATCAAATTTTGTTTAATATAAAGTCTGATCATGATCATTTAGAAAAAAATGAAATACCACAAAACGTGTATGCTTAATATTTTGTTGAATTTTGAACAAATGCGTTTCTGACATAGGTATCTACCTTTGTTGATAACTCAAAAAGTAATAAGACTGTGGTATCAAAATTTAACGGGTATCTTGAAGAGGGCTGTAATATATCTTGTGTAAAGTTTCGTTTCTCTAACTACTATATAATAGTTTTAGCACACGGTCATTTTTCTACATGTAACCATTTTTTGGGACACCTGGTACAAATGCTGATACAAACATGATGAAGAAATAAACATATTGAGGGAGAGGACACATTGAAAACAAATGATTATCTTATTACATTCAAATATTAATCAAGATTTATTGATACCAACCATGCCAACTGTTTAAATAATCGTGAAAGTTTGGCACCAACTGTATAAAAGATATTTGGACTAATTTTGGTTAAAACAACAGCACCAGGCAGCTGAGGACACGATTTACTTGATTTAGGCTGATGAATTTCTAAACGCCAATTTAGGGATACAATTTACGTGTATCGCAATTGGCAGAGCCACGAACTGTTTATTGAAAATATTACAAAAACTCATTTGTTTACATTGATCAAATAAATTACAAAAGTAATGTCACAAAATTAAACATAATTATATTACCCTAAATCCGTTTGGGTTCACACGTGAACCCCTCTTCTTCTTGTTAAAAACTCATTTTTTGTACAGTTATTCGTATCCTATTACTGATCGAGGTTCATTCTGGTCACGTGTTGTTATTCATGACCAAATATGGGAGTTAACCGCCGGGGTTTAGGGGTCGTTAATATTCATATGACAGGCTGGTTTAGCCTGTGTCTCGTAAATATTGGCAGTGGCAGTTGCCTGTCCGCCACCGCCTGAACAGCACTAAAACAAAATAATAATAATAATAATAATAATAATAATAATAAAACCTCAAGCAGTTCCATTAATTTCAAATTTTTAAAAAGTATTTGATCAATTTGAAGATTTTTTTTACCAATTTCAAACTTTTAAATTGTTATTCATTCCACTTTACATAATCTTTTTGATTTTAATGCATAACATTTTAGTGCAGACACTGTCAACTTACTCTAGCTTTTTGTACAACAAACATCACTTGCCTGAGTAAAAAAGAAAACATAGTTCATGTTCGTATAGAATAATGAGACCAAAATCGAGCATGTAATGTGTGCATTTAATCTTATAACTGTTTGTTCACTACAAAACATTTAATATTTTTCTCGCAAATCCCTTTTGATATTCTCTATCCCAGTCAAGCCGCAGCGCCCTGTTAACGACCTCATTATGCGAGTTCTTAAATCCAAGTCTCGCCAAACGAGAAAAGGAAAATGGTCGCGAGATTTTGAACCCTTATTATCTGAAAACGGTGAAAGCAAATGCAAATTGGATACAGGCGTATAAAAATATCAAGTTTTTCTAATACAATGCATGCAAATTTGTTGCTGTTGATAAAAAAAAAAGAAGCATTATATGTCATTTTCTATGAAGACCAACGATTTTTAGACTTTGTAAGCAAACAAATTTGAACCCTTACATCAATTTTGTTTTAGAAGATAAAACGTCATCACTTGGATCGATTCTGCTAGTAAAAATATAAAAACTAAGGTTTATGAATTTTGGCCTGTAAAGTAAAGAAATAACAAGAGGAAAAATACGTTGATGTGATGTATGAAAATAACCCAATATCGGCTCTTCATACTTGCCTGCAATTGCGATAACTAGGCATCAAAATTAGGCATCGAAATGTATTTCGATAACAATATTTGTCACAACGGGTCATCATCTAACGTCAGCAACGTGCACGGATCTCATGTCAGAGTTAGTACTTTGAATGGCCTCGCTGCGTTGAAATATTTTGCATTTCATGGGAAATGTAATGAATACGACATCGGTTTTCCGGACTAAAAAGTAACCTTTTTGATTCTTTTATATAAATTATATCAAAAATGCATTTCATTCGTGACAATTAATAATTGAAGAAAAATCAACACGCTACGCAAAATATTTATCAAAACGACTCCGACAGGGTTCGAACCCACGGTTTCAATGTTAAGATTCCAGTTCTCTAACCACTAGACTAGCTAGTTGACTGTGCATTTAAAGGGTATATAAAATATATTCTTTCAAATTTAAAATAATTGGTTACGCGTGCGCAATGATAGAATGATAAAAATATCATATTGATTTTCAGTGTCAGAACGGTAAACAAAATCAACCGTTACATCAATTTCGTTTTAGCACATTAAAACGCACTATTTTGACATGACTAAATCAAAGTCTAAGTTTTGCTATAAACGTATCAGCATAAATATGTATTTTACACTGAATTGTTATTTAAAAGAAAATCACCAGCCTGTTTTGAAGGTTAATCGCGTGAAATAACATGCCAGTAAAATTGCACGAAATGTCACACATATTTCAAAAAAGTTGCATTATATGTACACAATATTTATACATAAATATGCAACATGTTTTGTTTTCCAGGTCTATATTTTCGATTTTCTAAGGCTTTTAAAGATATTTTACAGACTCATTAATATTTATGTTAACCATCATGTGCACGGTCGATTCAATATTTCACAGTATAATATCGTATAGAGGAAAGGGAAATCTCGCGACCTCCCGACTCACTGATCCTGTCCATTTCAATTAAAGCTTTTGATTTGATAAGGAAAGATCTTAATCCATTATAGCACATATAATTCGTAGCCACTAAAGTGGACATGTTTGTCAAAATGGTACTTGATTTAAAGTTAGAAAACTCGTTCATGTGAAGATGTAAATTAAGGTTTATTCTACTTTACAACTAATATAAGTTCATTCAAATGTGTAGAAAAGTTGTCAAAAATAATTATACACGGTTGCTCGTAGAGATAGAATAAAATATATTTTACCACATTTTTATGCAGGTCGATTTATGAGGAAAATATATGTTGCTTTTATAATTTGTTAAGGCTTGGCGTCCAAAGACATTCACTCGCCCGGGTGACATTCGCTACCCTACCAAGGAAATTTCGCTCCAAAGGGAAACGACATTCGCTAACAAATTTCACGATATTTGCTACACTTCACACATTCGCTACACTTCTGACACTTAAGACATTCGCTACAATTCAGACATTCACTACACTTCCCAAATTTCACGACATTCGCTACACTTTAGATTGAATTGGAGCGAAGATCGCTCTGAGTATTCTTGTGTTTGTTTTAAATAATTATACCACTACAACATATGCGAGTGACATTCGCTTTCATCAATTGAAACGATGTTCGCTCAATGAGAGCGACATTTGCTCTCTGTTTTAGCGAATAATTCAGAGCGTATATCAAGAGCGAATGTTACTCTGCCGAGCGGACGCAAAGCCTAAAGAAAAACTAAATGTTGCTTAATCTTTTTGCGTACGACAATTAGAGTTTGGCTTAGGGTAAGGATTTTTAATCGCTGGGGCCAACTTAGGACACAAGAGTAGAGGGTCAAATTTGGCTTGTATTTTAATAATTATAATAAAGCTATAGTGATATTCTGCATTCGTTAGTTTTAATATTCTTATTAAGCCTAGTCTACCAGGTAGCATCCCCTTGATTTTTTCCATTGCATAAAAATGCAAAAAAAAAAAAAAAAACCTGACTTTAGCTATTTAAGTAATCTGTTTTCTTACAATCTTCATTTTGATGACATAATGGTAAGAAGGTAGGAATAGAGTAGGCCTCCCGACGTTTGATGTTAAGGGTTAAAGTCGCCATTTAGAAATTAGCAGAATGTACTGCATCCTATGAAGCGGAAACTTACAGGACACTTTTGAAATGCCATTGTCCTTCTTTATAAGCAAAACACTCTGTGAAAAATTCATACTTAGCACTTGAATTGCAAGATTTTAAATTTCTCCCTATTTTTTACGCTATACATGTCTGTCATGTATGATCCTTCGAAGACCCTTTCAAACGGGGATACCTACCTTTGATTTCATGATCTGTGGTAGCTGTGTGGAAAAATTCAAGACAGCTGAGATGAGACGATAAAACCCGAAGGAAATCCTGTATTTAAACAACATGTCTTCTTGAAAAAGAACACGTCGGAATATCAAATTGGTTTATTTGCAATCCTTATTTTATTACCAATTCAGAAAAATATGTAATAAGATGAATCTATTGTAACACCGGTGTAAAAGGTACCCCTGATATCAAAGTCCGCCTTCCATAGACCACAATGAAATAAAGCGTGAAACTAATGTTGCATGTTAGTTTTCAGTCTATGCTTTACTGTACAATCCGAACATTAAGATCAGGGAACTGTGATTCCTATTATTGTTCCTATATTTAGACTGTTGTAACATCAGTTGTTTTGTTTTTGATTATATCCGTGTTTGATTTATGTCAAGTATTGTTTGATTATATCCTATGTATTTGTGTGACTGTATCGTACTTATGACGTGTACCGCTGGTGTACAAGCTCATATTCAAAAGTAAAAATAAAACCTGCAATGAAAAAGGTTATAAGGCTCAAGGGTAAATTTAACGGGGACTCGAACCATGGATTATGGCGTTAGTAATGCATTATTACTGAGAACGCGAACTAACATCTAAAATATAAATATTAGAATGCAGTATTTCTATTTGTTTACATAAAACATGCAATTTTTGCTTCAATGGAATGATCAATTTGTAAGTAAATTATGTGAATGCTTATATCAGTCAAAATGTAGATAATGTAGATACTAAAAACAGGCAATTAACAGCTCTAACAGGGCGATATCAGAGTCGTAATATACGTCCGGTTCTTCAGGAAAAACAACGTGGGTTTGTTACAATATTATTCAAAATCAACACCACATATTTATAAAATAAAATTTTAGTTTTCATTAACAAGTATTAAGCCTACAATCTGTCAAATTTGAAAACAATCGAATCCTTCAAACATCATGAAATAATGAGGTTTCGGCGAAACAGACGTCAACCTTTCGAAGTAGTCTATTGACGTCATTTTGACCTTGATAATGGACGTGAAATCACTAGTAAAGATTCAACTAAACTCTATTCCATATGTACGCCAAACATTGTAATATTCTGGTATGTGTAAGTAGGTAACAACTTGCAGTAAACATGACGTTCAGCCGAGCGAGAAGAAAAAGGGACTGTAGCCTTAAAGCTTATGAAAGTTTTGGCAAGGGTTACTTCGTTTGTAGTTTTTGTAATTATGATCTTTCCCCTGTGCTTCTAGCAAGCGGTTAAAATGGATATTAAGTTAATGACAATCTCGAAATAATGCAGCAAAACTGTCATACTAGACTGTATATTAGTTGAGTTTCATACCATGTTTATTATTTGTACATGTTTTTGTTTGTTTTTTTGTATGGACAATTCATGATGAATTTATGCATGTAGACTGCTGATAATATGTTTTCTGTAAAATTGCAACATATGGTTTTAGCTAACATTGCATTATATCCGTGCTTTAGTTGTGTCTAGGTTTGAATAGTTCACCGTTGGTAAATAAGTCATTAGGGGTATCAATGAAAAGTATTTCAAACAAATTCCATCTGAGTGTGAATTTAGCCGTTTTATAGCAAACACAGAGTGACACGACATGCAAATATGCGATGCATGATCATTGACTGGTACCCGGTATAGAGAAATGGTCAGTACATCATCTTACGGCAGTTTGTAATCTAGATCTACAGGCGGTCTTCGCAGTATCCTCGTTTTACTTTATTTGATTCTTTTCTTGTTTTCACTTCTTCCTGTATTGATTTCCTTCCCATCCCATCGCTTAATTTGCTCTCTATGTGTTTCTTCTTTTTCAGCAGTTTTGTATCCTTTCCTACTTCAATTGTCTTGTATTTTTCATGTGTAATTTAAGATCTCCCTTACAGAAATAAGTAAGGCAAGTCTTGCAATGTTTTAAAAAATATGCTTTAGTGTTTCATTTTATTTGTGTCATTCATGTACGATACTAACTTGTATATCAAAACATGATTTTTTATGTTCAATATTGTTGTTTTGTTTTGTCTTTTTTTTTGCAAAGAGGGATAATGCAATATATATATTATACGTTGAGATGCTATTGTCATCATTATATCATTTTGTAGAAATGCATCAATGCAAACATGAGATACATGTACGAAGAAACGCATAACAAATTGAAAGACCTAAACATTTATTTCAAAAAAATTATCTAACAATGTCTCAAACTGGTTTCAGATTTCCCTGTCGTATGGTCGTGCGACCATACGACAGGCGATAAGTTAAAGTGCGCAATCTCAACCTTGTCGCATCTCCTTGCCGTACAACAAGCCGATATATCGATTACCCGTCGTGATGGTCGCAACGGCTCAATATTTTGAGTTGAAATAAATTCAACTTTTCTTGCGACAGATCATTGCGGCAATATGCAAATGTGTCGTGCTACAGTACGACAACTATAAATTGCAAATGTTTGGTCGTGTGCCGCAACGACAGCTAGTCTGAAACCACCTAAACAGGCTAGTAGCCAGGAGAAGAGCGTCTAAGTTCG
>JXSR01S002026.1:20661-31187 GCA_000969725.1 Ophiothrix spiculata
CAGAAAAGGCGCCAAAATGGTCATCCTGCCGTATAATAGTTTGTAATGCTTACTCGCCAACCTAGGTTGGGATCCTGCCTTGTATGTGTGTGTCACGCATACAACATGTTCTGCTTGATTGCACTCTTGTGTTGGCGAGTGCGGGGTAAACATCAAATGTAATCGCAATCAATGATTTATTGATCGCGCATACAAGTACGTTCTACACAAGTGAATAGCAGCTAGGACACTCAGTCACACGAACACTGTATTTCATTACACCGGCGCTGTATGTGCATTTCGGTTTCAGTCCATGTTCACTTCCGCTGGTGCTTCTCCGAGTTCTGCGGTCTTCCTCCTGCATCTAAAATTGATTAAAGACAGATTGTACCAAATTGAAAATAACCTTCATCAGAGTCTTTCTTAGGTTGTCCTTGGCGAATTAATAAAGAATTCCTTCTTCCTTTGTTTCTTTTCTCTCTCTTAACTATAAGAGTTAAAGACCAATTGTGTATTCTCATTTTCGTTGTGTCTTTCTAAAGTGCTATAAGTGAATAGCGAGTCAAAATGTTCGAATTATGCCATGATCATGATTAGTTCAGCTTACTCTATAGTCTTCGCCTGCTAACAAAATCACATAAACTGCCAAGATAATATAAATATTGCCTGTCGCCTATTTTGCCAAAATCCCTATCAAACATGCCTCGATATAGCTGATATTTGAAGCCAAAATATATCACAATGTATCTATAGATAACATTTGCAATATAAGATACTACATTGAATTTAAAGGTAAAAATTTGTAACAAAATACCACATTGTATTTAAAAGTAACATTTGCAACAAGATAATGTACCATGTTATATATGTCAGAACTATCTGCAACAAGATATCACAGTATACATATGTTGAAGGCCAAATTTGCAATGAGATGCAGAAGAATGCATTCTAAGCTTATTGTGTTAACTCGTAACTGTATCTATTCACTGGAATCAATAAGTATCTAATCCCCACTTGAAAATTTGCAATCTGAAACATTCTTTTTTTGTGATACACGAGAGAAAGCAAAAGTCTAAAAATGTCCTCTTTGCTTTTGATTTTCCTCGTAAACTAGTAAAAAATTATACCTAAAACCTATGATTTTACTGCGATAATTTACGAATCATTTCGACTGACCTGCTGTTTTCAAAGGTTAAACATCTGCAACAACTGAAGATTGATTATTAGCCCAAAATAAATTAATAGCTCATGAGCTGGTCTCAAAGCTCACGAGTGGCTTGAAAATGTATTGCATTTATTATGGCATTTCACCCTTGTGTGCAGCAGTGTGCTTCACTTTAAGAATAAACATAATGTATGGAATATGTCACACTAACACGAGTATGTCTGTTTTTTGTAAATGGGGCCACCTCAGCCTACTGAATGGGCCAACTCACCCCGCATAGAAGGCCCTCTTGACAGCATTTTCATTTTCTTAATATTTTAAACACGATAAGCCGCAGAGTCTTAGTATTTTCGCAACACATAGTTCGGATATATATATATATATATATATCTATGTCTTGTAAACAGGAAAATCTTCTAGACTTATCATGTCCGATTAAGGGGCGTTTGAACAAAAAGGGGACCAACTTACCCCATCGTTCTAATACATAAATGTACACTTATTTCCATTTTGGTCCTTAATCCATGTTGATATTTCTCAAAGACCAAACAAACATTTATATATGGTTACACAAAATGTATAGGAGTATTTTCTCCAGTTAAGTGTATGGATTTGATTTTGGTCAGGAAAAGTATAAATTTGCACAAACAAATTCAGACAATATCTAAAATTTAAAAAAAATCTTCAAAAAAATATACCGCATTACTTTTTTTTTTAGATCACCCGATTTTACTAACGCGCGCGAAAGCATTGAGACCAATATTATTACTTTGAATATGTAATACCGGCGTTGCGGGGTTGCAGCGTTGCTTTTTCTTGCGGCTTATGTGACCAGGGTGTTCCATTAAAACGCATGAGCAAATACAAAACATATTTAAAATAATTGCCAGTAGATACAATTATCTTCCTTGATACAATAATTCTAACGAGTAAACACGGTTTTTAATCCCATCTTACGCAGTCCAGATATATAAAGAAGTAAAGAAAACCCTCAAAATCTTCTTTGGTGCACATAATGAGATTAGACAGACCATAAATAAGGGCTAAAACAAGGGGACTTTATTTGGTTTGGGTTTGTTTGAAATGCAAATTGACAATGGAAAATCACTTTCATCTACATGCACTTGTGTGAAACAATGGTTTAAATAATGCGGGGAAATGAAATGGACAACAAACTATTCAAGAATATTTTAGATATTTATGCTTTATTCTACCCCTGTCATAATAACTCAAATAAAAAAAGGCTTAATGAATATGAGCATAATTATTCCAAGAAAATCCTACTATAAACTGATATTTGACGCTTATCTTCAACTTAATATAGGCATATATTTTAAAAACAATGAATGAATCTTCTGGTAAGGCTATTGCAGCTTCCCTGTTACCTCATTAATCGAATTCTAAAATCCAAGTCTCAACGAACGAGAAAAAACAATGGGTCGTGAGATTTTATTTTAAACGGGAGCTGTTGGAAAAGGCTGACTTTGAACCCTTTTTATTTGTAAAGGGTGAAAGCCAATGCATATTGGGAACGGGAGTATTAAAATTTGAAGTTTTCTAATAATAAAAGAAGCATTATATAAGTGTTATGTTCTATGAATATCAACGATTTTGAGACTTTTGAAGCAAACGAATTGGAACTCATACATCATTTTTGTTTTAGAATATAACAAATCGTTTGTTTGGCCAGTCCTGATAGAAATCATATAAAAAAACTTCGATTGATTAAATTTGACAAAATATGAAGAAATAACAAGAGGGGGAAAAAAGCCTGATGTGAAAAATACCTTATATCGGCTTTTCATACTTGCCTGTGATTTGTATTGCAATAACTAGGTATCCAGATTTCCACAACAAATACCTTTTGTAACGACGGATCATCATCTGACGTGAGCAATGTGCATGGAGCTCATGTCCTGCTCGCTGCATTGAAATATTTTGCATTTCAGGTGAAATGTAATGAATGAGACATGCATTTTTCTGACAAAAAGGTAATCTTTTTGGTTCTTTCATACAAACTAAAAATTGAAGAAAAATCAACATGCTACGCAAAAAAGTAAATAGAAGTTTATCAAAATGGCTATCACTTATTAGATATTGTGGCATTGAATATATCTACAGTATTTATTTCTTCTGTGTACAATCATACATTTTCTGTTTCTGCCATATTACAAATCTGATTATTAAAGAAATTAAAATATATCATTTCGGAAAAAAGAAAAAAGTCTTTAAATTTGGATGCCATTATTGTTATTTCATAATTCATTTTTTCTTACAGTGTGGTCTTAGTTATTTGTACGTATGGTTTGTCTTACATGACCACTGCATTAATTTTTTTCTTTTTCTTTCCAGATCCATTTTATTTTTCAGAATCACTACTGCAGAACCAAATCTTTAAAACGTATTATTTTTTTATTTTTTGACGGTATTTGGCTTCTTATATTTATATGTTCATCAAATATCACGATTTTATCGTTTGTTTAATCAGATATATACCACTTGAAAGTAGTGCTACTAAATACCTGCTATCTACTTTCTAGTATCAACAAGCATCATACGAAGTTGAGTGTCCGAACTCACGCTTGATATCTGACCGTAACATTTTCAGATGTGCTAATATTGTGTAAACTTAAAAGTATATAAATTGAAACCATGGTTGTGTAGTATTGATTGAATACTATCGAACGTAAGTTTAAATAAACACCCACGCGCTTTTCTTGTTTTAACATCGCATGACATTGTTCAATCATTTCTTTGGATGTTACACCGTTACAAGTAATATGACAATTTGGCACTTTTTCAGGATGAATGTTTTCCAACTAATGAACATTTTTGAATGGACTATGAGATCTAATCACTTACGAGGTATATAGGCACTATGTTTTAAAAGTGATAATTCTAAATTTTTGCACTTGACTTGCCAAACTAAATAAGGATCAAATATTTGCAGATGCATACCTGATGACATTTTATGTAACATCCGCTTTGGCATATCAAAGTTGTTTGACATACTTTGCTTGTCCAGACAAAAACAAAAAAATAAATAAACAAACATGAATATACTATGGAGACAGGTCGGCTGTTTTGATTCCCAATGAGCAATTATATGCCTTGACAATGCATGGTGGCATAATTTAATTGAGTTAAAATCATCAAGCAAACTATTGAGGTACACAAACATAACCTGCCACATATTACGAAAAAACTTTAGTAATTGCACAAATATATTTGTTAACATAGCTTGCCACTTTATACTAAAGTAATGAACACGTAGTAGTCCGAACACGTTATTCAATGTGGAAAATAAAACCTAGATTTTAAACCTTAAAAACGGCTCGCCAGTCCGAATTTAAATAAGAGTTCGCTAGTCAGAATTTAAAAATTGGCTCGCTAGTTCGAATTTTAAAATAAGCTCGCTAGTACGAATTTTG
Source organism: Ophiothrix spiculata (assembly GCA_000969725.1). NCBI lineage: Eukaryota > Metazoa > Echinodermata > Ophiuroidea > Amphilepidida > Ophiotrichidae > Ophiothrix > Ophiothrix spiculata. The sequence continues at coordinate 25,237 of JXSR01S002026.1, forward strand.
AAAACAGCTCGCTAGTACGAATTTTGAAAACAGCTCGCTAATCCGCATTTTGAAAAACTGTAATAGAAATATGCATATTCGGACTAGCGAGTTGTTTTTAACATTCGGACTAGCGAGCCTATTTTAAGATTCGGACTTGCGAGCCTATTTTGAAATTCGGACTGACGAGCCTAAATTATAATTTGGACTGTCAGCTGTCGGACTAGCAAGCCGTCTGACTAGCGAGGTTTCGGACAAGCGAGTTGTCAGACTAGGCGAGCTGTCCCCTTAGAATCTACCTGCTGAATCATGGACTAGTAGCCTGGACACAAGCTTTACAGACCCAATAAGCGGGATATTATTCGTACAAATTTGTAGTGCTCCACGTTCATATTGGCTTCATTTGTTCTTATTCAATGAGATAGTAGAAAGAACACGAAATCCAGCGTTATTATGATGTCAAATATTGATCAGATGAAGTTCCACCTTCCCATCATTTTGTATATTATAACATGGCTTTTGTTTTTATTGTTTATGTGCTTCAATTGGAGCAATGATTTCTAAAGTTGGATATACCAAAACGTGCCGTCGATATCGCGATCTGTAAGGGTGAAAAAAAAAGAACCAGATCACTAGATCCAAGCATTTTCAGGTAAGAAGAAATTTAAAACTTTGGCAAATATTTTGTCCTCTTTCTATGTCTTTCTGCTGAATTCAATGTCATCTTTTCTCATTTCCGCCTTAGCACATATATAATAGAGCATTTCAAAATTTAGTTCACCAAAATCCGTTGAGTAGTTTGTCTAATATAAACAATTTTGTAAGGCCTTCACCGTCACATGTAATGAGAAAGTTGTTTATGATTGGTTAATACTGAATTTGACAGTGACCTCACTTAATCCGTTTTTAATGTTTGGACAAGGGAAAAATGTCCCACTCCTAAGGTCTGTGTGGGATTTTAGTTGACGTTTCTGCTAATACATGTATCGTCGGTCGCATCACATACTGTTCTATATGACATTTTTGAGAAAATTTGTCTGGATTGATATATTGATGATTTCTTCATATCTACCAAGTTACAGGCCTTAATTTAGCCTAATTAACAAGAAATATTTAATTAAATTGGATCTACCGAGTGAGTCAATAAAAACTGCAATAGTTAAATAAAAGCCATATTTTAAGAACAAGAGATAGCATGAACATGAAATGTATATATCTAAATAGATCACAGATTTACCTTTAAAATGGTGAAAGAATGGGGAAAATTGATAAAGGCGTCATAGAGATACACTTATTTGAATAGGAAGGCATAAAAACAGTTCTGTCCAACTGTCGTGCATATGTGTTATTCAATAAATAGGACACAATTATGACATACTCTTTTCTCTTTGGTTTGGGTACGTTGAAAAGGGTCGTTTGAGCTTGGTGGCCCTGAATATTCAATATTCGGTTGAACGTGGACTAGGACACATGTGGCAGAGGATTTCTTTGCGAGCTCACTTCGGGATCCTTTGCCTGACGAACGCGGTCGACGTTTCTCTTCTTACAATATGGCTTCCATCTAATTATTGCAGTTTTTTTGACTCGCGTGGTATATGCGTTCTATTTAAATTTAGCGTTTCACAAACTGCGATATATACAAAAACCACGTAAGTACTTAAGTATAGCGTAAACAACGCATCACACACAGATCTATATGGTGCGCTATGGAAAAGATCTATATCATATAGCGCAGTTTGACGTATTCAATTACTGTACCAACAGATCTCTTAATGTAAAATAAAAAAACGTTTTCACATAGAGATCTATTAGTGCACAATTATAATTAAAAAAAGGTTACAAGAAATAATATTAGTTGAAATTAAACATAATAACAAGTTTAAAGTCTTTTCTCTTAAAAATAAATTAGTATCAGAAGAAAACTTGAGTGCAAAGGCTATTTTATGACACAAAGTCTACGTAAGATTTTCTCGAAATGAGTCTTTCGTCATATAGAACAGTTTGTGATTTGACCGACGGTATATATCAGGAGCCTATATTAAGATGGGTGAATGATACAATGAGAATCTCTGGCTCCTTGAAATATTCATCATTTTTTCAACGTTTCACTACTTTTTAGACACTGAACAATCATACTCTCTTACATAGTCCTACAACCAGTATCATACATTTTTTAAATGTCCAGCTAAATGAATTTTCTATCAAGGAAGATTACCTTACTAAATATTTTGTTATGTCACATTTATAATGTAAAATGAACCGGGTAAATACTAAAACAATCTTGGATTCAAAGACATTTCAAATTAAAGAAAAATAATCATCATAAGTCTGTGATTTTTTTTTTTGAATAGCACATTGAAAATGATAGGTTTATTGTCTTTGAAAAGTGTATCTCACTCTAAATGCACTACATTTTGTATGTACCTATATCTGATTGTTGCACTGTGAGAGTCCTAGATTTGAATTATCAAAGTATGGTTTATTGGCAGAGGATATTTGTCATGATGCATTAAAGTATGCATTTCTTACATACATTAAAATAAATCACACTATAAATCTCAAATTAAGTAGTGCGTTTACACGGGAACAGTACGTTTGATAACTTATGTTTACTTCTGTCATTCTATTTTATAATTTTGTGAGTATTTATTTAAAAATCCAACAAACGTAGTATCTTTTAAAGCGGTTGTTCCCCCCTAAGGTTCCCCCGCTTCATAAAAACACAAAATCAACCGGCCCCATGCATTGTAATCTCTTTTACATCCTTTGCGGTCATTTTGATGAAAAAACTAGGGGGTACCACGTAAGGTGGGGCTAGGGTAGGCCGTCAAAATTGGTGTGTAAGGGGGGGGGGGGAATCCAGGACATGTTTAAGTCGCCATCTTGAAAACAAAATATGCATGTTATAAGACTCAAACTTACAAGACATGTTAGAATCATCAATTCTCTTCAAAACCGGACGAAAATCCGTTATTTAGAACTTTAATAGCAAAATTTCGATTTAGGTGGCCATTTTGCCATAATGCAATTTTGCCTGATTTTCCAATCCGAAAGTACTTTATGACGTCATAATTACGTAACGCCTTGACTGATTTTGATGATCTTGGTATCGTTGGATAGGGGAGGGTCATAACTATATATTAATAGCAAAACTGGGGTTGCAACAACTCCCGCCCCTTCGGAGGACGTGTTACAAAAAATAGCTAAGGAGGATAAGGGTTAAGCTTATATATATAACTTATTATTTCATAGTCAGAAAAAATCTCGTTGAAAAGGGAAAACACAGAGCAACCACATTTGACAGCAATGTAATATTGTTTCCTGGTACGTCTTCAATACTGATATCGTGAACGTTAATTTTGCTGAAAACTTGAAGTTATAGAAGATCAAAGATGCTTTCAGACTGCACCATTTAAGTTGAAAATCGTTTTACGATACAGAGAAAATAACACTAAAATATAAAAACACATAAAATTTTCTTCAAATACTTAGGCCTGGGACAAAAACCCGGGTACTCGCCCGTCATGAGCTTACCCTGGTACAAAATCTGCCGACCGATTACCCGAACTGGACAATAAAATCATAGAATTTTGAAAAAAAAAATACATTCAACAATTTATGATAAAATCATCATCTGATCAAATTAAACATGAAAAATCATGACCACAATCGGTGAAAAATTAAGAAAATATTTCGGTCGGGTACCCGGGTAGAAAATTACCCGAAAGGTCACTGGCCTAGCTTCAAAATACCTAAACAGATATGATATTTTGTTTTTATCACTGTAAAGTTGTTTATCCTTTCACGCTTATACAGTCTCGGTGTTATCGTTCTAATATTCTAATTGCATACCATCTCGCTCAGATCATTGCACTGTTAAAAATCTATGTTTCTTTTTTGCTTATAAGCAATAAGATGGATTAATGCAATCAAGGTATATCATGTATATGGGCAAAGAATGATTGTCGGATCTGCTTCAAAGAGCTTGTCACTTAATATGAATTAAAATTCATCAAAGCGGTATTAAATCAGGTTTTACCTATAGTGTAGTTTTTCTGGCTGGTATTTTTGATCGGTTTATATTTTATAAGTTCAATACTCTCATAATAATATAAAAAAAACTGTTCATACAGTGTTTTCAATGTAAACAAATCTTGATAATTTTTGTTTTGCTCTCGTTTCTTGCATGTATACTCTTAGGAGTATAATACATTTATTTGTGTCCGTCCAGCCCGTATGAACAGCAAATGCCAGAAACTTCAATTTGCGCTACAGGTGTAAATACATGTCAAGGTCGTAATTTGCTGAAATTGATTTTTTTAACAGATTCACAATCCCTGTGCTTTCTACAAAATACAAGCAAAGTTTCATTTCAAGAAAACGTTAGGAAATATGAAATAAATCTGCACATTTTTAAGACAATCAACAGAAAATATAGGGCTTACCGATCTTTGAACGCGTTTATCTCACTTATACATTTTCCCCTGACAACCTTTGATTGTCCATAACCTGAAAATCTTGAAATTGTGTGAAGTCATTAAGGTGTCATTTTAATCCTTAAAGCAAGGTCTTTGCAGTCTTTGCAAATATTTAACAAAGTGAAAATAACGAGAGGTGGCATTTACTGCTGGTTTGTGATGGACGGTCACATTTTTTGATTTTGTTTTTTCAATCGATTGTTTTCTCTTGGTGTTTTCTACCAAAAATGACCCCTCGTACAACTAAGAGTTATTTGCCCTCTCTTTAAATGGATTTTCATGGCTTATTATCTGAAATTCACAAATAGCGGCCATTTGATCTCCTCTGGAATACAGAAGTATATAGGAAAAGCATTGAATAAGGTCTTAATTTGGCCATCAAATATGTATTTTTGAACTGGCGTTTGTCCTTAATCATGTTAGTGGCCCGCAAACAAATTTAATTGAGAACCCCTGCAATAAGGTTACCTTGTATAAACCGCAACCAATACCGCTTTTATCAATGACCTCTGCCATACCATGTAAATGAAAATAGGAAATATATATATTTTTTCAAATGCATGGTCTGCCTTGATAACACAATGCTTTTATATATCCAATTTCGATTGATTTCATATTGAAGGCATATCATTGGCGTTGCAAAAACGGTAGTCCAGGTCTCACATCGCCTATGTCTGTTTTAAACAAATGGCGTTTCATGCTATGATGATGTGAATTACAACAAATCATGTATTTGTTCTATTACCTATAACATATAGCGTACAGCTTTTCTATTTATTCTATTGTTCTATTTCTTATAACATATAGCTTACAGTTTTTTGAATATTTCTATCGGGACCTAATCATTTGATGATGCAAATGATCATACTCTGGAAAAAAAAACCACGAGCGAGTACTTTTTGCTGTGGCTCCGTGAGTTCCTTGTTGGAGATATTTTTACCACCTTTCTCGTCATTTTTCAGTTGTGTGCCACTGAGGTCAGGTTCAGAATTACTTATTTTACTAGTAATTCTCTAATTTTTCTCTTTTTATCACATTTTGTGAAACAAAATTAACCGAAATTATCAAGTTTGAAAGGATATATCATCGATTAATTAACCATTAGGCCAATACTAAAAATATGTTTGTTTGGTCATATATAGATTTCCTTTCATCATTTATAAAACGGTATAATTGCAAAACAGAGACAAAATATGGTTTGATATGGAAGATTTAAGAGAGGTAATCTATAAATATCAACCCTAGGGTGGCCAGCCTCAAAAAATGAATTTCCTTCATACTCTCTCAAGTGATAAGCCTTTGACCCAAACCAGCTTTGGTGGAATATTTTCAGGATTTGAAATACCGTTGCCATGGCAACGACCATAATAACGTTTATCATCTTTATCATCTTTTATGTTACAAAAAAGGAGATTTTGCTTACATTGTTTCTAGTACATAAGAATGGTTGATAATCCCAATCAATATAAGATGAATACTAGTATGCTTAAATAT
>JXSR01S002026.1:43822-56867 GCA_000969725.1 Ophiothrix spiculata
TATGTATTTTTATCTTTAAATGACAATAGACGAAGCGCGACGCATGTACTATGTTCTTTGAGCTGACTATGTACTATGTGTCTATTATTTGTATATGTATATGTTAGTTATATCAGCGATTTCTTTGCCTTAGTTTACATGTATCGTGATCAAAAAAAACAAAACAAAACAGAGAGAGAGAGAAATAAAAAGTCACCCTCAGAAAATAATACTCCAACAGAAGTGACATGACGAATTTGGGTAAAATTTGGGAACTAGCATTATTTTCTCAAGATTAGTCTAGCTATCCACATTTACTAAAATTGCTTTGCTATCTTAAGGGAATGCATGATCTTCTAGATTTTTGCAATGTCTTGATGTTCATGTTGAATCCATAATTCTTGCACTCCCTGCCCAACCTCGGAGATTATTAACTGCAGCTCTTGAGGACCGTGGCGTACAAGCAGAATGTCGTCTTCCTTATCATTGAGAATACTTTTTTTGATCTCAATCCCGGTTTCTGACCTTCTCTTCCTTTAAGCATTTTAAATACACTGATTGTTCAATTTCCAAGATGAATTCTCGCACTGGGATCTTTGTAAATAGCATTAATGACATGTGATGGCTCACCCCGAAAGGGGGGACTTTGAAAATGATATCAATTTAGATTTTATCATTTCATCTGTTAAAGCATTTTCTAAGCCTTAAAATGACACCTTACTTGATGAAATTGATCAAGGCGATCAAATTTACACCAGAAAATCTGCTGGAAATTATTTTCTTTATTTTTTGCTACCTATTTTCATTAGTTTCTTGAAAAGTGTTATGTCGCAAAGTCCCCCTTTTCAAGTTGAGTCATCACATATTGATGAAATTCTCACCACTGATTTGTTTCCTTAAAGCATTCTAGAGTGCCTTGAAGCTCAAGGCTATCGATTAATTTTTTGTAGTCCACAAAGCAGATGTTAAGAGGATTTTTCTTTAAGTATTTATTGCAAAGCAATTTGACAGAAATGAATTAACTTACATAAAATATCAAATATGTTAAACAATAATATATGCTTTCAAATTTCTATGAATCAACTTCACAATTAGAATCAGATCAATGCAGTTTAGTCTAAGTACTTTATTATTAGTACATGTCGACAATGCAATATTTGGTCCTTGGCAAATGGGTAAATCACCAGATTATAATATTCCGAAATTGTGCCAAAATGACCCTTTAAAGAAACTTCAAAAAGGGCTATAGCCTTTAACTTCTCCAATCATAGCCAATACATAATCTCCATTTGCAATTAATATATTACGGAACTTGGTTTATTTATGACAATTTTTGCTATGAATCTTTGTTTGATTTTGTTTCATATTTGATACACAAAACTGCTCCGTTATAATACAGTATGTGCCAATAAAAATACAAGCTTGGAAAATAACTATTAAAAATAAAGCCAACCACGTTTTATCATAAAATCATCATTGATGTAAAACTAAAGCTTCGCCTCTTAGTATGCTTTTCACTTTATCCAATTCAGATATTCCTCTCCGGAAATGCAGCACATTGACATTGGACAACAACTTTCAATCTGGTCCAGTTTGTGAAACATCAAATGCATACAGAATTCTGTTTATCCACTTAGAGAGATTGATATGCATCCTAGAAATGGACACTTTAAAATGATTTACTTTATTTAACAAAAATTATTGTCTAGCATACGAAAAATACCATTCATCATTTATTTTTATTTGGAATCAAACAATTTGAAGAAATAATTATTAGCAATTATACAATTCGAGTAGTTTAAGTTGTTGTACTTTAGTCAGCAACAACATTAGAAACCAAAATATATTCTTCAAATAATTGTTGTTGTTTTTTTCTTTCGATCCCTAATTGCAAAACAAAATAAATGAAAGTTCGAGACTCATATGTAATAGTTACAATGTAAACGGTTAAAAAAGAACACTGCCTATCAGAATGAACTTGAAAATTAATGATCACATTATTTCATACATCAGAATCGGAATTTGAAAATCCTTTCCTGAGCATTTGAGTGACTTTCAACATAAGATTCAGGAGATAACAACAAAAGTTATTATTAATTTTATAAATAATAAAGTATTTTTTGTCTTCAATGTATTTAATGGTGGTTTTTGTTTATTTTGTTCAATGGTTGTTTTTGTTATCAGATGTTTACTTATTTATTAATTAATTAGATGTTTATGTATTTATATTTATTTATTTGTCTATTGTTTGATTGATTTTCATTCAATTATTTATTTATTTTCTATTCAATTTTTCTTTAAGCTGAGTAGGCTCTTCAATGACAAAACCTTATTTCCAAGGAGGCCCTGCATACAGTAGCTGAATAACATATAAAAGTAATAACACAAAGTTATTTCAACTAGTTATCAATATGTTTAGAGACGATAATCTAACTTTTAAAAGCACATCAATTCACATTTAAATTTAAAGCAAAATCTTAACACAAAGTTATATCTGACATGCCGATAAAAATCATATTGGTAAGATGTAATTATTTAAGTGTTGCTAATTTGAGCGACAATCAAGCTCTAATGAATTGATACTTGAAGATGAAGAACTCTGTGCTACTTCTTCGTCGTTTTTTTTTTTACATATTTAGAAACGGTCTTTTTTTAAATTCAAATAAATACGGTACAATTCAGTTAAATTCACAATAATGCTGTTGCTGAAACAACAATTAAGGTTGGTGTCAACACTGTAAACTAAAACTTGTCAGTTATATGCTTGACTAGCTTTAAACTAGTCGGTCTACCCTGTCAAGCATGCTTGACTAGTTTATTCTAGTCGAGCAGATAGCCAAACTAGTCGAGCAAGCTGAACAGGTTTCAAAAATCGGAAAAATAGTCAAGCATGATCGACTAGCTTAAAATTGGTGCTAGACTAGTTTCGCAACCATTCTGGAGAAAAGTAGTCGGGCTGGATTGGTGGATTGACTAAATTAAAACTAGTCAAGCTTTACTTTCAATAGCACGTCATATCAAAGGTCATTCCAACTACCAAAGCATTTTTTTTTTGGAATTCTTTTAACGGACACTTGCAATGGAACTCGCCAAATCAGCTGTTTCTACACAGTGAGGTTTCTTCTTTTTTTTTTTTTTGCTGAATCTAGTTGATACATATAGCTTATTCTTGATTATTTACTCCCTTTACTGCATAACCAAATCACACGTGTCATCGACAGGCTGGTAAGCTTACTGGTAAAAACAACATACGTTGTGCCGTATTCTCTGTAGTAAACTAGTAGAGCAGGATGGACTAGCTTAAGCTAGTCAATCAAACTAGTCCAGCCTGACTGACTAGGTAAAAGCTAGTCCAGATGGGCACCATCTCGACTAGTTTTTACCTAGTCAAAAACTAGTCGAGTGACTAGTATAAACTAGTCGAGCTGGGTCGACGAGCAAGACCGACTGGACCAAAGCTAGTCAAACGACTAGCCTAAAACTAGTCAATCTAGCTTGACTAGGTAAAAGCTAGTCCAGGTGGGCACCATCTGGACTAGCTTTTACCTAAGTTTAAGTTTTCAGTGAACCCTTCATTTTTGGAACACTTTCTGGTCTCTAACTCAGCAAAGAAACATTAAAACCACATGAGAGTATACTTTTCTAGAAGCGGAGTGACACGTGGAACATGATGATGATGTTGGTTTTTGACAAAAGTCTACCATTTTGGCTTTATGGCCAAAATATGCATTTTGGCACCCAACATTTCTGAAAAACCTACAATTTGATTTGTAAAAATTTGAATTAAAGTACTTCTTAGAATCTAGAAATCAATTTCAAGGTTCGGTTTTCTCAAATTGTTGATTTTCAGTTTATTTTTGAAATATAGCCAAAAAATTGGTAAAAAGTGACAATTTTTGTCATTTTTTGTAGCAAAAATGACCACTTCAAAAAGTTAGATCGAAATCGAAATATGAAGAAAAAAAACCCCGAACATGGACACTTATTAAAGTAATTTAGTTCAAATTTTTACAAAAATAAATTTTAGTCAGGCTTTCCACGAATTGTATACAGTACATACAACCAAAAACGGTTGCGTGTATGGTGCGTATCGCGTCGTGCAAACCCTCTATTATACAAATATATTATTGCATTTATTACATGCCCCGCTGTTTAAAGAACAAGCTTGTTGTGAAATATGTTTTCAAAAGTAATATATCATATCTCCGCCGTAGCAATCATGTATTCTTTTATTTATTTCATGGATCTTGCTTGATTTTGTTTGATGCATAATCATAATAGTATAACAAAAACACCATCTTGAGTGGTCGAATTTCATAGAAATTCAGCAATATGGTTCTCTTGAAATAGACTATACAAGGACACGGCGTTAAAACGTTTGCTTTGTATGCTTTATGCTTACATTGATAGTGCTTCTTATAATATTATAATATAAACGATTTAAATCATTGAAATATACACTTCAAGGAATCCTTTTGAAATGTACACTTCATTGGATCCTATTGATATGTACACTTCAAGGAATCCTATTAAAATGTACACTTCAAGGAATCATATTGATATGTACACTTCATGGAATCCTATTTTAACAATATCTCCAGACAATTTGTCATTACAAATCAGTTTTGCACCAATGTTGTAATGTTGTGCCTTCTGATGTACAACGAGACATGTGTTGTCCTGTTCATGTTTGTCCGAATGAAAGAAAAACAGTCGATTTCAAAGCCTGAAGAGCTAGACGACGTTAATGTCATATTTAACATTGCTAACCTTTCGTGTAGCATAGATCACTAGAAATATTTGCCACGATACCCAAAGGCATTTAAGCTATGAGTATCCACTGTCATACCCTTGAAACATTTTGAGAGAAGTGTTTGTTGAAATGGCATACTATATTTGAACAGAGCTTTTTCGACGTATTTACGACGATAATATTGGTGGTCAATGGTTATAACTACTACATTTTTCGATGTGTTGTATACCTTGGAGACATTATGAAGTCATAATTACGTAACACTGCGGCTGTTGTGATGGCTTTGGTTTGTATGGATAGTAGAGTACCATACCAACTTATTGGTAGCAACATGTACAAGCCTAGATGCTTTGCTGAACTAAAACTTTACCGAAATGCTCATAAGAACTTCTGAAAATTATCAAAATCAAGTAAAAAAAAATAGAAGACAAGAAAATCCACACAGAAATGGCTAAAATTAAAATTATTTTGTATATAATGTTTCCAGCGTGCTCTATATCTTCGATTTGTATCACAGATTAATACCTGAAATGCTCATACTAAAAGAGAAAGTTTTGTCAAGACTAATTTGTAATGGCTCACCCCGAAAGGATGGACTTTGAAGATGATATCAATTTTGATTTTTTTAATTCATCTGTTGCAGCATTTTTCAAGCTTTAAAATGACACCTTGCTTGTTGAAATTGATCAAGACGATCAAATTTTACAACAGAAAATCTGCTGGAAATTCTTATTTCTTTCTTTATTTTTTGCTGCCTATTTTCACTTGTATCTTGAGAAGTGTTCTGTCGCAAAGTCCCCCTTTTGGGGTGAGTCATCACATTTATGCGACCATTGCTTGGGTAGGAACATGATATTTATTGCATTTTAATTTGGTATTTTCCTGCTACTTTTGATTGATTTGTATATATATAAAATCTAAACTGCCTACATATTACCATATTACACTGCGGTATGCAGCATAATGAATCACTGTCTTTTGAATGTTAAGCTAGCTTATGCTACAGATATCAGATCAATCAAAAATAAACTATTGCACCAGAGTGACAGTTTAAGGTTAAAAGTCCAGGAGCAATTCCGTTGAATTAATACCGTATATGAATATTTTGAAACGTTTTTGAATCAAATGAAAGAAGACATTGAAACTGATGTGGGCCATGTTTACGAATTTGTGACACTAATGTAAACGATTTTACTTCTGTAATATGCCTCATTTTACATTAAGTTCTATCAAGTTACTCCATTGCTTTATATGCACAAATACAACTTTGTTTTGCAATATTATGTCATATTATGAAAATGACATGTCATGTTATAAATTTATAGTGCATTGTGTCATGTACTATTTTTTTTTTAATTTAATGAGACTATCCAGATATAGGGTGTGCATTTGAAAGATTTTTGTCAATACATAACTGGATCAAAATGTTTGTCCGTTACTCAAATTTCAACAGATGAATCTAGAAACCATGTTCCTTTATGCAGCGTGAGTCAAAATGAAGTATAACGGTATAAGACATCTTCAAAATCTTTTAAGATGTCAAATACCACCGGGAACCATTCCACGTTCACTACAACTCTATTTTTGTAAATTGAGGGGCGTTGAAGGATCATGTTGTGATTTGCTTCAATAGATGTTTTTGGCATAGTCAAGCGTGACCAATACATTCAAACACCTGCTTATTACTCTGCTACAGATAAAAAATTCCATATGACCACTCAACTTGAGTAAAGAGTGACCTTGACCAAGGCGGGGTCAAATCACATTTGACCTAAAATCATGTTTTTGGCCCATTTTTGTTGTTGCCCCCTTACCAGTACATGAGAAAATTCACATTTGGAGTTCCATTTCACATCCAACAAGATTACCTATCAAATCCTACCAGTTTCCAGATATTTTTCATCATAAATTGACCTTTATATAAAAAAAAAGGTAAAAATATATTTGTTCCAACTTTATGAGCAACCGCGTACGACAATGACACCGCTTATAAGCATATGGTCATCTTTTTTGAGGTGAGGCCCATTTGCGTTTCATCTCACTCACTTCATCCACATCGTACTCCTTCCTGGTCATCGTTGATTAGAGTTGATAAATACCTTTATTTGGCTAATATTTTTGATTGATTTTATAAACTTATACATTATCTTCAAAATCATACCAAAATTATGACATATCATACGATTATTGAAAAGTTGTGACGAAATTTGATGCACAATGTACATATCTCATCCACACCAACCACATTTATGCCTTTTTCATCTCCGGCTAAATTAGCTCATTGACTTTTAACTTGTTAAAAGCGTTAATTATCAACTTTATTCGGGTTAATTCCAACTTGTTTTTGATAAACAATAACTAGCCTTTAAAATCATATAAGATTGGTGACGCTTCAATGGATTTTCAAGGAGATATGACAGAACAATTATTCATGCACAATTGATGCCTCAACCTCACCCAAATCCACCCCTGGCTAGGTAGCTTTAACGGGTCATTAAGCTTAATTAATCACTTCATTTGTATTTTATTCTTAATTTCTTGTAAGTCAAATAAATTGTCTTTAAAATCATACCAAAATTATGACATTTCATTTGATTGTTGAAAAGATATGACAAAAATTGATGCATAAATCACTTTCCATGTAACAAATCCACCTTTTATGGGTACCCACATTAAAATGGATGACCATATACACACTGTAATAAAGGGATGAAATTGGACCAACTTCGTAATCTTAGATTACAGGGGGAAAATTGTGATTTTATAGAGAAAAGGACGTAAATTAGGGTAAATACCCTTTACAATCATATAATTTACGATAAATTGTCCGTTATGGCTTTCTGTAAAATTGTCCATTATTTTACGGCTTTTTCTAAAATTTCCTTGAAATGTGCTGCCGGGAAAATGACAGAGGGTTAAGTTGCATCAACCCCCTTCCCTAGGTAGATGTGTTACAATAAACAGTCTGTTTAGACAAGGGTTAACAATTTTTACTTTAACCCTCGTCTAACCAAGGGTTGCAACCTTCCCTTTAAGGGTTTTTTCCCGTAGCATAAAAACTCAAAAGCAGCCGATCCCAGACATTTTGAACTGAAACATATGTGTGTAATTGTAAACATTCCTTGCAACAATTTACCATTTGAACAGAAATAAAACATTGCATTTTGAAGCAAACAAAAAGTGACACATAGTTCATCAACTTCATTTCATAAGAGCTAAATTTAGCTAGATAAAAAAACACTTACATAATTGCATCTTGCTAATGTGACTTTTAACGGCGTGTCACAAATAGGGGTTGTTTGTGACAGTTAGCGTGTGGATTGATGTGATTTGAAAACCTGAGATTGTGAGAAATATTTTCATATAACTGACGATAAAGTTATAATTTTCATGTCCCATGTCAGTGTATATTAACCCAGCGGCAGCACCAGCATCTCTTTTTTGTGTGTGTGTGTGTGTGTGGGGGGGGGGGGGGGGGGGGGGGGGGGGGGGGGGGCAAACGAGAGGGAGTTTCATGTCAAAATGATAAATAAAAAGGGGTAATTAAGAGAATCTTGCACCAAAAAGCTTCTGATTTTTTTTGGGAGGCAAACTTGGGGGGGGGCGCATATTTTTTTGGGGCAAATGTACATCTTGCCATACAACCCCCCCCCCCTTTTGGGGCCGCCACTGCATTAACCCTAGTCTAACAAAGTCGTTTTTGTATATAGAGTTAACAAAATATGCCATAATTATTTTTGATGTCACATTCGTTACTACATTAGCCTTTTTCTAACAGTAGTAAGAGAAGATCATTAACAAAAACGTGTTTCCTTAACCTCGTCTAACCAAACCGTTTTTGTAACAAGTTTTACCAATGATCTTAATCACAAGGTAGGTATAGTCATGTGGTCACCTATCCATGTATTCCAAGATCACTAAAATCGTGTAAGGTATCACATAATTATTTTGTCATTCATACCGTAGTCTGATCTTCATAATGTTATGATTTTGTTTTTACTTATTAAAGTTGTGAATATCGAATTTCATTTTTTTTGGTTATTAAATAAACTAAATGTCCGGTAAGTCTAAGCTTTTTTCTAATAACTTTCAGGTATAAAAATGGTTACTAAAAACTACTGAAATGTTTTTGCTAGTTGCGTTTGCAATTTTATGCAACAGTATAAAATGATATGACAGTATACGTAGGGACATGTATCAATCATGGTGTGTGTTAAATAATAAAACGAGCGCTTCATTGTTAAAATTATTTAAGATGACAACAATGAGCGCGAACCATTTAAACCTTTTTATGCCCTCAAATACCCTACCAGCATTAACACCCAGTCTGTCATTGCTTCTTCTTAAAAGTTGTCCATTAATAGAACGCGTCGGCAAAACATATAAATTGGTCAGCTATAGGTTGCCACCTGCAGACAACATCTGGAATAAAAACAAAAACCAACGATTGTAAAAACAAATATAATAATATATAATAACATATATATATAGAATAGAGAGATACAGAAAGGAAATATACATTCAACATTTCAATAAGAAGTGTTAATATGGTATAATCATCGGCAAAGACAAGAATTAAGGGATGATGTTATGACTTGTTTCTGTGAAATTTTAATGATGAATTTAATTTCAGAGTATTACCTATAAATTCAGATGTTTTTGTATGTTTTGTTACAACTAACTATTCGAAATTAGAAACCATAAGAGCATGGCAGGATTGATGTATATTTAACATTACCTACCTTCCGATTACTCAAGATATCTAGCAATTGTTATGATACCCGCAGGCATATGCTGTGATCTGAGTATCTTAGTTATACCCGTCAAAACATGTTGAAGACGTTATTTGTCGAAATGGCATATTTTATTTGAACAGTAATTTTTGACGTAATGTGATGATGATTTGGGAGGTCAATAGTTTTGCACATGCGCTTGTAATAAATACTTACTATGTTATGTCTGTTAAATACTTAGTTTACTCTGAATGACTAAAGTCGGAAGTCATGAAAAATATATACTCCCCAGTACATAATGTTTCAAACAGTTTTTGCCCATACCAGCGTCTTGACATGGCAACTATTTTGAAAAGCCAGCCTCGATTTTCTTAACTTAAGCGAGTTTTCTTAACCTACAGTGCAAATACCAGAGGACACGTGCTTAGTACTGTTACACAGTTATAACACCCGATAGGTGTTCAACTTTTTAAAGAATAAAGAAATACTTAATATTTTTGAACACTAATTTCGTAAAGAAGGTCTCTTATTCCCAGTAAACTAGGGATAAAGCGACTTAATTCCAGATAATGCCGCCTTAATGTAAATAAAGTATAAGGCAAAAATGACACACTAATGTTTCCTTGAACGTCAACCACTAGCAAATTCCAATTGCTTTGTATTAAATCTTTGCAGATTTCTTCTTTTATAGGATAATTTTCCTCATTTAGATTTTTCAACATCAACAGTATTCGTGAGGAGCAACCATCAAATTTTGATGAAAAAATTAGGGAGGTACCCCCTAAGGTGAGGCTATGGAAGGCTGTCAAAGTTCGGGTGAAGGGGTGGGTTGGTGATGACCCGGAGCATGTAAGAATTTTCATATTCCTTCTTGATTAGTAAAAACCCGATGAAAATCCGTTATTTAGATTTTTTATAGCAAAAAATTGATTTGGTGGTCATTTTTGCCATAATGCCGATTTTCCGATCCAGGCCTTGGCCGAATTTTGTGATATTGGTATCGTTGGATAAGGGAGGATCAAACCTATCTATTTTTATAGTAAAAACCAAGTTCATTGGGGTTCCGTTCTAAAAATTTAGTGGTGGGTGCAACAACCACCCCCTTTGGTAGACGTGTTACAAAAATAGCCTGGGTAGACAAGGGTTGATTTTTATAAAGGGTCAAACGCCCGTTTTGCCTGATATTTAAAAAAAAAACTTCTGTTAACAATGCTTATGGTAAGTAGAGAATACTCGATAACGCTTATCTTACTTTAACTAACAAATGTATCAAAACCCTATCTCAGGCAAAACAAACTGAGAGTAGACTTGATTTCAAAATTAACGCCAAATCAAGTACGGCTATTGAAATGTGCAGCAATCATTTGTTGTTCCCTCATGCATATCTGTGGACTAGCTCTTTACCGTGTTTATAGACATTAGTGTCAACTCATCTATATTGCCAACATTTTAAAGAGAGTCTACAAATTGCTTGTTGAACTAAACAATTTACACAAATTTTCTTGTTCAATTTATTTTGTTGATTAAAACTGAGATAACAGTAAAACCACAGCCACACAAACATTCGTTATTAGCAGACTTTACATGCTGCCGCATAAGTAGTCAGGCTAAAAGCAATAACCACGTATCAATAAATGTTTATCAATGTAAATAAAAGCAGTTTCTGTAACATAAAATCTCCTTGGCTTATATGATGTAGAATAAGAAAAATGTCAAAATATCTACTATCAAACTCTTGGGGTTGAATGTCTACAACATGAGTTACTAAAATGTTTAATGCAAACATGACAATTTAAGTGATTTCGATCAAGTTACATCTGTAATAACAAATTGCTAAATGTATCGAAATCAATCAAAACAAGTAATAAATGCGGAATGAAATGACAGTAGCAACATTCGTCTCAATCTCGTATGAAAGGCTCTTAAGTGACAAAACGAACACTTTTGTGTAAAAATATTCTAAGGCAACAGGGTACAAACGATTACATAGATCAAAGCAAATATTTTAAGGGTCCGTCAACAGTAAAGAAATACATGTAACTTTCCATGGACTTCCAATGTAAAATGCACATGCTTTGTTACATTTACATGAAACCTCATTACTTGATACTCAATTTAATTTCGCATTAACCAAAAAGAGCCGTTTGTTATAATCCGGTTGCCAATCAGAAAACAGTAGGCTATAATTTAAAAAGTATATTTTCAAAACAATGTCAATGTATGATCTCCTAAGCGATAAACGAACTCTTTGTTGGTAAAGATGTTCTAAGATAACAATGTACGTAGGATTAGGTATACGTTGAACTTTGCCCACAAGTAGCAACATTAGCACTCAACCTTTCTCTGCTTTTCATCCTAACTGTAAACTGACTATTTATATATTTGACAGTGGTGTGTAAATTGACTACGCCCTTGAATTTTTTAAACGTTCTACTTGATGTTCGCTATATAGTAATATATTGATAACCCAAAATGATACAGATTAAGCTATGAAAATCTGTGATGGACTAATCATATGATATACCTTCACGTTTTTTGATTGAAAATACTATCTCTATGATATGCGATTTATAGAGTATAAAAATGATGCATTACCCCCAATTTAATTCCCAACGATATATTAGACATCATCACTCATACTATATTAATCGTTTTAAAAAATATAACGGTATACGGTATACAAAAAGCTTAAATTCTTTTGAGGTCATATAACAAATCTGCTTCAAGTTACATTTTGAATGATTATTTTCAAGGACACCATTCGTGTCTTAATCAAAAATAACGTAATTGGATATAGCAATATTAACTGTCAGTAGACACACATTTTACTTTAACATTACCTACCTTCCGGGCATCATCGGCCAGTGTTATGATATCCCCAAGACTCTTAGCAGTGAATATCAGATTTCAAAATTGTTGATAAAGAGATGTTTGTTGAAATCGTCTTTGCTGCTATTGAGCAGTTTGAAGAACACATCATGGACAACTTTTTAGCCGCTGAATTTGATTGAACTTTCGACTTGATATTTCCCATATAATTTATAAAAACCTATATGTGTTTTTTAAGCGTTAAACAGCTGTCAAGCGTCACTTAAACATCTTTTTAAATATTAAATATAAACCCTACTTGCCAATATTTGGACAAGATTTGGTGACATTTCGTAAACTAATGTGATTAAAAAAATATCACCGTTAACGTCATTTTGTATGTGCAATTAATCCACGTCTATCAAAAAAAAAAAAAAATAAAGTGGGAGGGGGTTGTTGTAACCGCCGTAAGGTTTTTCCCCGTTGCATAAAAACGCAAAAACAACTGATCTTACGCATTTAGGCAATCTGTTTTGCATCCTTTGCGGTCAGTGGTCATTTTGATGAACAAATAAATGTTGGATTAAGGTAGGCCGTCAAAGTTTGGGTGTTGGGGTGGACGTGAAACTCTGGAAAATTTTAAGTCGCCATTTTGAAAAAAAAAATATATGCATGCTATAAGCCTGAAACGTGCATGGTATGTTAGACTGATCATTTCCTTTCTTCATTAGCAAAAACCCGACGAAAATTCGTTGTTTAGATCTTTTATAAC
>JXSR01S002029.1:9451-26303 GCA_000969725.1 Ophiothrix spiculata
TTGCATGATAGACAATTTGAGCCACTGGTTAAAATCAAAGATTACTTTGGTTCAATGCAAACATGATAGACATTTGTACACATGTTAAGTCTATGGGAATATAGAATATTTGTTAAAGTAAAAGTTTGCATTAGGCCAAAAAAAACCCAGAACTCTGTCTCAGCTTACTTAAGGTCAAAACCCTAAGCGCTATGCATTGTTTTTTTTAGTAAAAAAAGGCCTACGCGGATGCGGAAATACCCCCTATTTTTTTATTGCATTTTTGGGCCACTTTTTTTTTTTTCACAGCAGCTTCGTGGCCCGGCGTTTATTTAACTTTTTTTTCCAGTAGTAGGAAAAAAAAGATGAAAAAAACTGAAAATCTCTCAAAAACCTAAAAAAGAAATGCGCTAAATTTTGATTTTTAAAAAGCTGAGACAGACTATTTTTTTTTTGGCCTTATCATACCAATATGTTTTTAAAAAGAATGGCATCATAGTCTTCGGAGTGATCTCTGTCATTACGTTTGCTTACATCACTTAAAAATTAGTGAAAAGGTAATCTGATTTATATTGGTACATATGTATATTCAATTGAGTAAATGCATCAGGGGTACCATTATTGGTATGATCATTATTTGGAACAAAATTTGCATATGGGGGGTAAACACTTTGTGTAGGGTTATTAAACCAAGAGCTAATCCAGATTGGGTGACCAAAGATTATATAAGCTGAGTTGATTGTTTCTCTTCAATTCCAGTTCATGCTCACTGGGGTGAATGGGGTCCATGGACAAATTGCTCTAAATCCTGTGGGTCAGGAGGCAATTACTTCCGCGAGAGGACTTGTGATTCCCCGCCAGCGTTATTTGGAGGAGACCCATGTCAGGGAATTGACGGCAAATGGGATGAATGCTATGTCCAACGATGTGAAGGTAGGTTGGCAAGCCCAAAAATAAAGGTGTAGGCCTATTTAAGCAATATTTAAAGATTTGATTCAAAAATAGATTTGAATTCAAACAGTTAAAAAATTTAAGAATCATGACTAACCTTTAAAATCCACATAAACATTTTGTTTTCTCATGTAGCAATTACACTAAATTCACATAGGCCTATGTACTTTCGTAGACAAATGTATGTGGATCACAAATTTAATTCAACAAATTGCAGTAACTAAAGTATGCAACTTTTGGTTCAAATCATACAGAGGTACAACATTAGGAATATTTGAAGATGGCCTATAAGCTTCCCCTTAGCAAGGTGTAATAGGGTCAAACTATACTTCTTATAGGCTACCAAATATTTGGTGCAACAAGTCTTTGTTATCTTATAATCTGATATATAATGTTTTTCCAAATAATAACGGAGGCTTCGTGATGAAAAATCAATGCACCACATGAGAGGAGTATTTGGTGAAAATGTTTGGTGATTTACAACACTATGGGCGAAATCATACTCGACCGCCAAACAAAATTTTTCCTACCAAACATTTGGTCGTGACGTCAAAATGACGAGTGACTCCAAACAAAATAACTTCAACACCGAGTTGAGACCAAATAAAATTTTGTGCTAGATTGCACATGCTATTGAATTGCCATATACATTTGACAAATATTTGCTACCCGTTCATACTTTAAGTTCGATGGCAAATATTTGGTGACGTCATGACCAAATGTTTGGTAGGAAAAATTTTGTTTGGAGGCCGAGTATGATTTCGTCCTAAGTATCCGTTATTGATTAGAAGATTCATTAGAGTTATATGTTAGATTATAAGATAACAAAGACTTGTTGCACAAAATAATTGGTAGATCATAAAGAACTATAATTTGACCCGAAAACCAGCAAAACACCCATTAATGTGCAGGAGGGTCAGACATGATACAAGCAAGCAATGGAGCTGACAACAATTTTATTTTACTCTAAGGAGGCATAGGCGGCGGACCAGGGGGGGACACGTCCTCCCTAAATTTCCAGAGGGGAGGGACGGACCCCCTCAACAAATAAAGAAGAAAGAAAGAAAAGGAAAGGAAATTGAAATTTTCCCTTTGTTTGGATAATATAAACGTTAAAAATCAAAAAAAATTGCGCACTTCGCGCCAATTTTCAGATATTTTGTTCATTTTTAGTAAAAATTTGCCAATTTTGCGCAAACTTCAAGATTTTTTATATAATTTTTAGCTGAAATTAGCCGATTTGACAGATTGTTTTGCGCGCGCTATGCGCGCATTACAAAAAAATCATAATTTTGCTCAAAAATAGCAGTCCCCCCTAAAATTTTTACCTTCCGCCGCCACTGTAAGGAGGGAATCAGAGACATGTACAGTATGAGAAATGTTGTTGGTAAAAACAGTTTGTAAAAAGCTATTGGACTGTTTTTGTAACCATCAAATGTATAGTTGCCCTTATAATATTTGGACCTATATTCGATGTGCCGACTTATTCTGTCACATTTCATTCTGGAATTTCATTGTTATATTGTGCTTCAAGTTTTCGAGCAGTACAAACATTTAACATATTTTCTGTAAGCTTCGTAACATGATTTGGCACCTGTTCTTGTTTTTGAGCAGTACATACATTTAAAGGGGCATTGGACAAAATTTTAAATTTTATTTCAGTATGATTTACACTTCATATGTTAGAAAATAACACTCAATTACCAGATATCGGGGAAATTTTGATCAAAACCTTGAGAAAAGTCTAAAATTTGAAATTGATTGTGTTTGTTGATATTGGGTAGGGTATGAAGCTATTCTGTAAATGTACACTCTTAGAAGGCCGGGATCAAATATACGAGTAGTTTTCGGGATCATTTTATTTTGATCCTTTAAGGATCACTTTTGATCCTTTTGCGGATCAATATATACAAATGGATCAAATTCACAAGGATCATTTTTGATCCTTTTTTAGGATCATTTTATTTTTATCCTTTATGATTACAATATCAAAGTTTTGATCCGTATTTCTGGTTTACTTTGATACGGAAAGGATGAGCTCATATTTGATACCGCGTTTGGATCCAACGTATCTTTTGTTTCATATTTGAGTACAACCCAATATCCACTACACAGCAGGGAATGTATACAATGGTGTAACATATATAAATACGTTGATATCATAACACAGTCCGGCGTGGTCGAGTGGTGGTTAGTGCGGCATGGGTTCAAACCCTGATAGCGTCACTTCAGTGTGATGTTTTTTGCAGTTCTTTTTTATAAGAAATATTTGATCCTTTTTCGGATCAAAATTTTTGATCCTTTTTTTGGGATAACTTTGATCCTTAAAGGATAAGCTCATATTTGATACCTAAAAAGGATCAAAATTGATCCATTTTGATCCTTTTTGTCTCATATTTGATACTTTCTTTCTAAGAGTGTATTTATTGATGCTAAAAATCAAGAAAGATACCAAATTTTGTTTTTAAAACATTCCTTTCACATCATAGATTGCAGATAAATCAAAAGAAATTTGGAGTTTGCATTAGATCTCCTGAAAAGGCCAATTTTGAAAATTCAACTATAGAGGGCAGTATTTATCATTGTCGACAACAATAATTAAAAATACAAGAATATCTAAATATTTCGATATATAGGGTTTGAATTTGACAATGGAACTTTGCATGCTGTCATTATTACCGCTAATACTTCAAAAAAATCTCGAAATTCTTGGGGAAAAGTTTTAACATATTTTCTGTAAGCTTCTGAACATAATGTGGCACCTGATTCTTGCATATAGTAGCTCCTGAGCCAGCAGAAAACCAGTAGCCACTTTTTCTTAAAATGTATCTCTGGCCCCAGGCATCTTAGTTCAAGATTATTTGCTTTGTACCTGATGTTTCCAACATGAATTGATTCACAGGAGATGGTGATTGGTCAGAATGGAATGAGTGGGGAAACTGCACCAAGGATTGCGAGACAGGGACACAGATACGCAACAGAACCTGTGACGATCCCCCACCCACACTCCCAGATGGAGAGTTCTGCAGGGGAGATATGAATGAGACCAGAACTTGTAATACACACATTTGCCCCGGTGAGTAGCTGCAGTTTGTGTAAAATCTTATGTATTTCTTTATACATTTGCAATGGCTTATGGGAAAAGCATGATGTTATGTTGAACAAATTTATCGCTATCACACATTTTTACTATTACTGGACTTTTGATTATTTTTAAAAAACAAGGATATTGACACGATCATCGTGTCTATAGCGATTTGGGCTATAGACACGGTGTACACAGTTTATATAAGAAATCTGAAGAGGCCTTTTATAGGCATTTTATAGAAAAAGAAAAAGAAAAGCTTGTCTAAAAAAATTGTGCACATTTGTTTTTAATGGCTCTTCAGCGCATTTTTTTCACTTGTTCACCTGTAGATTATATTTACCATCACCTCAATGTGCACATCCATAGAAAAAATAGCAAAAAACAAAAACAAAAGTAAAAGAACAATCAAAAACAATAAACAGTTTAAAAGTTTTAAAGCCCGTGTCACAATAAGATTTCAGCGAGTGCCCACCACGTAACCGGCCTCTTTTTTTTTTTCAAAGGCTGTACGGTTGCCACCTATCGGCTCCATACCCGATCATCGTGTCTATAGCTATTTTGGGTGAGGCTATTGACAGGATCATCATGACTATAGCCCCTTCCTTTTAAAAAAATATCAATTGGCTGCTTGCTTCAGTAGCAAATGTTTCTGTTTAAAATTAAGTTTGCAAGTTTCCATTAAAATATAACAGGACCACAACAAATCATTTGCATATGACCGCCTCTTGACCTTCTGTAACATTATAAAAGGGTAAAATCACTGCAGCTGCAATGCACCAGACACCTATAAATGTTTTTATGCTTTGGTCCCATTACACCGGGCACCGACCAATGTCTGGTAATCGTAAAGAGGACGTATAATGATTGAAACATCAGTATACACCGGGACAGTAGTGACATCATAATTTATGTAAATCGCCCAACACGTGCGTTTTGGACCCAAACAAATGATCGTGTCCACTAATCATACGTATTAACACAATAGGCACATGTAAACATACAATTCAGACTAATTTTTCTCGGTTGGAAGACAAAAATAACGGCAGGGGTCCCATCCTGGCTTGTCATCACAACCTTCAGCATAATAGGCCGGCATGTTTTCCGTTATTTTTGTTTTAGACGAAAGTTATGGTATAAAATCGGAGTCAGACTTTTTCCCCATAGACTTAACATGTGGCAGAAATGGCCACACCGTTTGTTTGGGTCCAAAAGGCACGTGTTGGGTGATGTGCATAAATTATGACGTCACAACTGTCCCGGCGTATAGCATTGGTGAATGCTTGCATTTATGATTGCCATGTTTGTCAGCGGTCGGGCGCCCGTTGACGATTGTTATGTGACCATAACTTTAGACATTGTTAACAAGCTGCAAGGTTTTTACTCAAAATGAAGTCCTTGCAGCATACTTTCAGCACCACCCTGGACAAAATCGAGTACAAAAATAGTACAACATTCCTAAGGTGCACATTTGGAACACAATTATAGTACGGTTTTAGCACAAATATAGTACAAATTTGTGTACTATAAATGTACTCAAATTGTACTTAAATGATGTTCTAACTGTGCACCTTAGGAATGTTGTACTATTTTTGTACTCGATTTTGTCCAGGGTGGACACCACCATGTCTCTGCATGGACACCGTTCGATCGCCAGTCAATGTCATGCGGTCTCCGATCAGTGTCCGCTGAATTTTATCCTAGTGTGACGCCATGAACACAGCGTAAACCTCACTGCAAGGTAATGTGAACAGGGTATCATTTATTGTCATAATAAAGGTTCAAAATAATTCTTATCATCACCTTTTTCTTTGATTTTGTTTGTTTTTTTAGTTCATGGAGGTTGGAAATTATGGACGCAGTGGACCAAATGTCCTGTGACTTGTGCTGGTGATATAGAAACTCGTCACCGGACGTGTACCAACCCACCACCATTATTTAAAGGCAACGACTGTGATGGTGTACCAAGTGAGGAGAGAGAATGTAATACAAAGGAATGTCCAAGTAGGTATTTTGTCATCTTGCAGGGATCCAGCCAGTCATTGAAAAGCCTGGAAAAGTCTTGAAATTTAATGAAAATGGCCAAAAGTCACGGAGAGGTCATGGAATTTTATTTTTTGGGGAAGAAAAAGATAATCAGAATGACAGTAGCTGTCAGGTTATAAAATATGTTATGGGATAGATAGAACAACCCTTGATATACAGCCCTGTTGCCAGAAAAGGGTCATGGATTTTTCATAATTTGGTCGTGGAAAGTCATGGAATTTAATTGTGCAGAAGGTGATGGAAACCTGTCTTGTAATTCTATCCCCATGAGTTTTACTCTCCTGTATTTTTCTTTTCTGCATAAAAATTCAAAACAATTTTGGGTTAATCAATATTGTGTCTTTTAAAAAGACACAAACAAGCACAGACAAAATTACAATACACTGTTCAGTTCACTTTGTGTCATATTGGTTCACAATTTGTGACATTTTCATTGGGGATTTTTTGTAATGGTCATTAGTTGTACTTTTAAAAACAATTCAAAATCTACTCTTCTAAACAAATCTGACACAGAAAGGACAGAATGCTGTTCAAAATAAGTGTTCAGCTCAATATGTCATTTTGGTTCACAATTTGTGACATTTTCAGTAAGGTTTTTTTAAAGTAGATTCACCACATCTCCGGACAAAGTTCGCTGGAGAAAAGGTAACACGAGGAGCACATCCTTGAATGAAAACAATAAATATAGATAAATTCACTTAGCTGCCTTTTGTTTCACAATTCATATTTACCACTGTTGGATTTAAAATAAATACATGCATAATATTTTTGATGAAAAAGGGCAGCTATTGGGTACAACAATTCTTGACTCTTTTTAGAAAATGTAATCACACATGCTATGTTAGGTAAATCATCTTTTCATTACAACAGTTAGGTAAACATTCTAAAAACTTGTAAACCTGATTATTGGGTTTTGAATTTATCTCCTCTCCTGGACAATGGTACGTTCAAATCGATGACTTGGACGTCCGGAGGTGTGATAAATTTACTATAATGGTCATCGGTTGTACTTGCAATAACTTTACAAAATCGAGTTTTTAACACTAATCAGACACATCAAGGACTGAATAGTATTCAAGTGTTCAGCTTCATATATATCATCTTGGTTTATAATTTGTGAGTTTTTCTATCAGGTATTTTCATGTAATCATTGAACTCGCAAAAACAATTCAGATTCTGATCTTCTTCAGAGCCAGACATAGCAAGGACTAAATACAGGGAAAAAATTAGTGTTCAGCTCACTTTGTGTCATTTTGGTTCACAATTTGTGACGTTTTCAATAGGGTATTGTAATGGTCATCAGTTGTACTTGCAAAAATATATTTAATGGAAGAAAAATAAAAAGTGGATCAGCAAAACTTATAGATATGTGTCCAAAAGATATATTTAGAATGTACAAAGGTTTATTTATCATCAGCACATATCTCCTATACCTGAAAATTAGTTAAAGCAAAATTATAACTTTAATGACTTTAAATTTTGGGGGATTATTCGGTCTGTTTTTGATAGATAATAATATCCTCCAAATGATTTGGCTTAAAGATGCATACTTTTCCCTGTTGTGATCATTCCTTTAAATTTGGGATCCCAAATTTAATTCCATGTGTATTAGTATAGAAAAAGCACATATGTGATTTTATAAAATTTTCAGTGGTAAAATAAGTTTTGGACAAAATACATATATTTGAATCCGCTCTTAGATTGTCATATTCTTTCATTTTTCATTTTGCGCTATTTACGCACATTTATTTTAGATCAAAATTTAAAAATATTGCTTTAAATGTTTTACGATTCTATAGTTGATGGAGCGTGGACAGATTGGAACCCATGGAGTGATTGTTCCGTGACATGTGGTGGAGGGACTACTTCAAGGACTCGCACCTGCGCCAATCCAGCTGCTCAGTTTGGTGGGAAACCTTGTCCAAAGAAAGATCCTGTGGAGGAAACAAAAGACTGCAATGACTTCCATTGTCCTAGTAAGTTGAAATGCCTATCAAGGTAATATATACGAGGGGATATCAAAAAGTTTTAACGATCACCAAGAAGAAATACAAATAGGAATATGATTTTTTTTGTGCAACCCTTAAGTCATCTTTACATAGCCACTGTACAAAATATCGATTTTTTTGTCACTTTAAACTGACTGTCCACAGACCGACATTGTAGATGAGTGACAATCCTGTCAAAGTTTCATTAACCCTGACCGTACTAGATACTCCAAAACACCTCGGAGAGAAATCAAGAAATTAGCCTAAGTCCAAATACGTCATAGACGGTAGATAGGTATGAGCACGGAATTGCTGCCTAGGCAGCGCCTGCTCAGTGGCTTGGTATTGCTTGGCATGGGAACGGGGTGCGCCAGGTCCCGGGTTCGAATCCCACCTCGGACATGGTGAAAATGGGGATTTTTGATATAGGCCTTTCAAAGGAGATAGTTTTTAAACGAAAATGGGTTAGGGTTATTGGAGCTCACTCCCCTAACCCTAACTGTACTAGATACTCCAAAACACCTCGGAGAGAAATCAAGAAATTAGCCTAAGTCCAAATACGTCATAGACGGTAGATAGGTATGAGCACGGAATTCATTTTTCTTGTTTGTTTATAATATTTTGCTTAAGCGCTCTGATCTTGATGTAATGGCGCTCTAAAAATGTGTATTATGTATGTATGTATGTATGTAATTGCTGCCTAGGCAGCGCCTGCTCGGTGGCTTATTATTGCTTGGCATGGGAACGGGGTGCGCCAAGTCCCGGGTTCGAATCCCACCTCGGACATGGTGAAAATGGGGATTTTTGATATAGGCCTTTCCAAGGAGATAGTTTTTAAAAGAAAATGGGTTAGGGTTATTAAAGCTTTTTCCCTTCTAGGTAATTTTTAAAGCTTTTTGATACCCCCTCGTATATTAGCTCTGTCCAGTCTGACAGTCATTTTATAGCAAAATTCTTGCCTACATCAGGCATGAGATGAGAGGCTTTTTGGCTGGTTTCAGCTTTTTTTGTTGTTAACATTGCCTCAGTTTTATTTATTTTCAGCCCTTTTTGAGGCATTTTTTAACAATTTCACACACTTTCCAAGTCTTTTCAGCTTTTTACATTCTCATGCCTGCTACATTGCAATTGCAGAAATAAAACCCAAATTTCACTGTTAGATTTGCTAGATACTCCTTTACAGTCTTATTTTTTCTTTATACTGCTTTCATACTTATTGTCACTTTGTAGCTCTGTCGTCTGCTTCGTTTAACACTTTTGTAGCTCTGCAGTTTTGTAGCTTTGCAGCTTTGTCCCTTCATGTCGCTCTGAAAGTTGAATTCATTTCAACTTTAAAAATCTTGCCATGCAACAAAATTTTGCTGATATAGATTATCTCAGCAACATGTAGCTTTGCTGCTACAACAACCGGAAGCGACATGTTTTTGCAAAAAAAAAAAAAGGCAGTGACAAGCCACAAAACTGCATGAGTACGAAAGCAGCATTAGGATGGTATTCCAGATTTCAGATCTTTTTGGTGCAGAAAAAAATATATTGTCACATACAGTAGAAACTCGTTAATACAAAATCGTTGGGGCCAAGAGTGTTAAGCAAATTTTGAGTAAACCATAACCGATCGCCTCCAATAAAAATCAAATGCATTACATCAGGCATTACATATACTGGTACTGATACTGCACTGGCTTATAGCACGTGGCATTTGTAAGCTTACTTAAAAGCCTAAACGTCAGAAAAATCTCAAGGACAGATATGAATCAATAAAATATTATATTTCAAGACTAATCACTATTTTTAAACATCAAATTTTGCCGCATTTACTTTAAAATTACTAACTTTAATCAAGCCGTCCAGTGGCACGAAACTTCAAAGTTGGCCATATTGGTCCAGCCACCTGACTCGCCAATTTTCTTGTAGGTACGTGTTTTTGCGATGTTTTTTAAATATCAATGTTTTAAGATTTGAATGCATAAGATAAAGGCGATTGTCTTTTTTGTCCAGAGTTTTCGTGTTATCTTTTGAGAACGCAATATAAAATGTACAGTAGGGATGGTCACTTGCTTTTGGCTTATGCGGATTTTGTACTATTTCTTTCGTGTTAAACATAAAAAAAACATGATAAAACAATAAGGAAAAGTCGGGGTATTAAGTTCCTTTCGAGTTAGGCGGTTTTACGGGTTATTCATTTTCGTTTTACTGAGTAGCATACAACTGTAAAGGGTCAGTGTAGATTCAGATTGGTCTCAACAAAATTAAGTGACAAAATTGAAGTCAAATTTGGCTATAATGTGTCTTACATAACAGATTGCTCATACCAGCCATAAAGTTGGCCATTGGTCAATTTCATTTTTTTACATATCTGCAAAGTAAATGTCATAAAGTTTACAACGACACCTCAATGAACTTTATCCACTATCCACAAGTCAAGTTATGGTCCATCAAAGTCTGTTTTGGGTTAAAAGTTGAAATTATGATAAACGCATTGCAAAAGCAGTTAGCTATATATACTTTTCTGTTGATGGTCCTACTAAGTTGCAGATTTTTATCATATTCAAGTTCAGTTTTTTGAATCAGAACTTTGTATTTGTTTAGAAGAATGCATAATATTGTGAATCTGTAAAAAAATCATTCTCACCAAATTACAATTCGTCATGTGAGTGCAAAAAAGTCGTATCTGCAAAAGCTGCCATTTGTTATTAATTTGGATTGCACACTGTATAATCTCCAGTATTGGGTCAGTGGCTCTTGAAATGGTCCTTGGTGTCACCTGAAGAACCATTTCAATAGCCACTGAAATATGACATAGAAATTTTGGAGGAATTTTCACATTCTAGTGACAAGATTTTTAAAAATACAACTTAAGGCAGCCATGCAGATACGACTTTCTTGCACTCACATGACAAATTATGACCTTTGTATGTATTTTCACCTGTAACCTGTTACAGTGTTAGTGCCATATGGAGGTATACAGCCCATACTCAATTATTATACACTCGATACGAATTGGAACGCTTGTACATTCTCTTGCAAGCTCTTTAGGAATCGCCAAGGTGTTCTATCAGATCAGATGTTTTAATATTTACCTTCCAAACCATTTACTTTCCAATCTTTATACCTTAATATGATTACAAATGATTTAATATTGGCAAATAAATTTATTTTTAAACAAACAAAATAGAAGGGGTTTGGCCAGGGGGGTCTGTCATCATTGAAAGGGGGGTATCGGGCGTGACCACGCAGCAAACACCAAACGTTTTTAAAACGTTTTCAAAACGTTTATAAAACGTTATCACGTTTGTAAAACGTTTTTAGTACGTTTTTAAAACGTTATGTGTTTGTAGGGCAAGGACTTCCAAACAGCACCCTAAACAAGTATTTATATATTATCAAAAATTACACCCGAAGTAAGTATGATTGTTTAAAATTTACTAAAATTTTACTAAATTTACTGAAAATTTAACTCATCAGTTTCAAAAATATACCCTTTTTGTTGGTTTTTTTGAGATTTTAGACCCTATTCACGTTACATACGTAACGTGCCTGATCCTAAAAAAAACACCCTTTTTACGTGAATTCTTGGTCACGCCTGATACCCACATGTCAATGATGACAGACCCCCGGGGGGTTTGCAATGCTCTTAATACTATTATATTGACTTATCTTTACTGCAGTTCCTGGTGGTTGGTCTCTGTGGTCTAATTGGACTGAATGCCCTGTCACATGTGGTGGTTTCAATGTAACTAGGAATCGAACCTGCAACAACCCACCACCTCAGTATGGAGGGAACGAATGCCCAGAAGAGAACTGGCAGACTGGTGTATGCAATGATAATCCATGCCCAAGTAAGTGACTAGGAATCGAACCTGCAACCACCCACCACCCCAATATGGAGGGAACGAATGCCCAGAAGAGGGCTGGCAGACTAGTGTGTGCAATGATAATCCATGCCCAAGTAAGTGACTAGGAATCGAACCCGCAACCACCCTACACCCCAGTATGGAGGGAATGAATGCCCAGAAGAGGGCTGGTAGACTAGTGTGTGCAATGATAATCCGTGCCCAAGTAAGTGACTAGGAATCGAACCTGCAACCACCCACCACCTCAGTATGGAGGGAACAAATGCCCAGAAGAGGGCTGGCAGACTAGTGTGTGCAATGATAATCCGTGCCCAAGTAAGTGACTAGGAATTGAACCTGCAACCACCCACCACCCCAATATGGAGGGAATGAATGCCCAGAAGAGGATTGGTAGACTAGTGTGTGCAATGATAATCCGTGCCCAAGTAAGTGACTAGGAATCGAACCTCCAACCACCCACCACCCCAATATGGAGGGAACAAATGCCCAGAAGAGGATTGGTAGACTAGTTTGTGCAATGATAATCCGTTCCCAAGTAAGGGACAAACAATCAAACAAATGACAGCCTAAGATGAAGGTAACAAAATACTTTCTTGTTTATATGAAAATTTGCCAATTTCAAAAACCTGAAACTTTAGTTTGAACTCATATATATTTTTAGTGCTCAAAACTTGTCAACATTTATACAATATATATCTGCATGCTATATTGTGTGTGCATATTTTGGTAGGTAAAATACAAATCTGTTGTTAGGGTTTTTTTTTTACAAGATTGGGTAAAGTTGGTGGCTGCTCTTCAAATTTAAAAAAAAAAACCTTTTTCAGTTAATTGTGATATCAGCAATACTTTGTCCTGCTTAATCAGCAGCACTTTGTCCAGCTGATTAAAAATTTAAAACAATTGTGACATACAATTTTTTTTTCTGTCATTTTGAAACAGGACAAATGCTCGCTGGACATTACATATCACTAATACGAGTTTTAAGGAAAAATGTTGCTGGTTTT
Source organism: Ophiothrix spiculata (assembly GCA_000969725.1). Classification (NCBI taxonomy): domain Eukaryota; kingdom Metazoa; phylum Echinodermata; class Ophiuroidea; order Amphilepidida; family Ophiotrichidae; genus Ophiothrix; species Ophiothrix spiculata. The sequence continues at coordinate 22,359 of JXSR01S002029.1, forward strand.
GATAAAATGTTTCCGGGAACCAGGTTTCTACAAGTCAAAATGTTTATTTCATTACTAGGATTCACTGTGTAAAGAAATTGTACAATTTATGAACTCGAAGTTGAATCTATGTCGATTTGTTCTACAATCTTTGAAAAAAACTGTTGGGATACTTTTAATGGCAGTGTTTAAAATGAGCCCCCTCTCCCCCGCTTCAATGTTGACAGACCCCATGGTAGCAAATTTGTTGTAGCATCTCTCAACATTGTTTGGTGGGGAGGAGGGGGCGGTCCGGGCTTAAAGAAGGGTTAAAGCCATACCTTGAACTTTATTCAAAAATTATAGTGTAAAAATTACATTTTTTATAAAAAGATATCCTTATAAACACCCAAGTGTCCCAACACATTTTTTCAAAGATTATAGCATATTCTGCTCCTTAGGCCAAAAAAATAAATTGTTATGTTGCCCTCAGCGACCGACCCTATACAAAAAATTTTAAAAAAAATATTAGGGTCGGGAAAGCACCCAATTTTGCTAAGATTGGGTGTTTTTTGAGAAAATATTTTGAAAATAGTGGAAAATGCACCCAAATTTGGTACTTTGTGTGCTTTTTAAAAAACATTATTTAAAAAAAATATATATTTCCTTTCTTTTCAGTCAATGGTAGCTGGTCCGAGTGGTCTGCATGGGGCGAGTGCAGCGTGGAATGCGAGGGCGGTATTCAGTTTCGCAAGCGTACCTGCACCGATCCATCTCCAGCCTACGGTGGCTACCAATGCCCTAGCGAGGATGATGATGATGATGATGAAGACATGGGTAGCTATGATAGTTATGGTGGGATTGAGGTGGAGGATGATATCCAGGCGGAATATCAAAATAAATCTTGCAATGAACATCGATGCCCAAGTAAGTGTGATCATTTGTTATGGGTTGAGAGAAAGAGAAAAAAATGAAACATAAATTGATCATGAATTTTTCTTACATCTTAAAAAAATCAACTGTTTTAACCTTTGTTTCCTAAAAAAACTTATGTTATACTATCTATTATTGTTAAGAACAAAAAACAGCTTTGGACAAGTTCCACATCATCCCAAAACTTTTTTCCAAAAATATGAATTTTTTACATCATTTGAAACGTTAGAACTAATAACGGCAGCATGCAAAATTCCATTGTTACCGTAAATCCCATGCCTATGTAGCAAAATAATTCGATTTTATTTCATTTATTATTGTTTGCAGCGACAACAAATAATGCCTTTTTGAGTTTAAACTATGATATTGGCATATCAATGGGTCCAATGCAAAATTGTAATTTCTTTTTTTATAATTCATTTGCAATCTATGATGTAAAAGGAATGTTTTACAGATATAATTTTGCAATTTTCTTGAATGTCAAAACATGATTGTAGAAAACCTTATACCCAAATCAACAGGCAAAATTAAATTCTAGATTTTGTTTTATTTTTATGAAGTTTAGATCCAAATTTGCATAATATGAGACTTTCCATCCCAAACGAGCCATAAATGCAGCCTCTCCAATTTCACTTTTTGAAATCATTGCAAAGACAAGGTTATAAGGTTTAAAATGACACCTCAATGAACTTCAAGGCGAAAACATACCCGGCCTCCAAACAAACTTTTCGCTACCAAACATTTGGTTGTGACGTCAAAATGACGAGTAACTCCAAACAAAATAACTTCAACACCGAGTTGTGACCAAATAAAATTTCGCGCTAGATTGCACATGCTATTGAATTGCCATATACATTGGACCAAATGTTTGCTACCCGTACATACTTTAAGTTCGATGGCAAAGATTTGATGAAAGAAAAAATTAAAAAAAGCAAATAGTTTTTGAAATAGGGCCATTTTTCTTCTTTTTTTTTCATGAAAAAATCTAAGTCCATTAAAATGTCATATGCGCATGCGCAGGGACCGTTCCATTTGTGCAATAGGGATTAAAAATATACCCATGTTCATCATGGTAAACTTAAGTAAATGCATTTTACAAATATAATAAATACTACGTATATTACTTTGTTTATAGTTCACACTTTATTAATAAATCAATTCAATTATCGTCTGAGCCTGAAGGTAATCCCTTTTATGATACAAACACAAATCAAAATCCACCATTCAGTCCGATTACCACCATCAGACTCTACCATGTGTACGAAAAATGTTTAGTATCTTCCTAACTTGTATACCGGGTCTTTGCAAGTCATCATGGTCTGAGCGTATCGCTGTTGTTTGATTTAATCTTCCCATGGTATAACTGCTATCTAGCCGATCATGACTCTTGCGTCTTGCGGAAAGGTACAAAACGTTGGGATTTATAGGGCGTGACTTAGTGAGGAGAAGATTTTTGCCTATGCTAGCAGGCAATGGTATCGTATCACTGCAAAAACCACAGCAGCGTAAAAAATGAGGCTCGATAATTGAACTACACTAATCACTAACAGCAGGTGTGTTGTGTCAATGCAAATGAGTGGCATTCACTTTTAATGACAGAGTGACAATTCCCAAAATGTATTATAACCGTCCTCGGGCGTAAATCTGGTTGACCAAGTGTCACCACTGATTTCATGTTAGGTAAAACATGACGATATGCGATTTTCAATTATTCATTTTAATTACTTCTGATTTTCCAATAATCGTGAAATTTGCAGGATTTCATATTTTTACTATATAGTTTGAAAATATTAAAACATACATACATTTTTTGGACTCTGGCCGAAAATACACTGGACTGAAAAAGGTGTTTCGCTCAACTGTAGTGTGGGAATATATTGACCACCTCTAAATGGGAACAAAACTTTGCTGGTGTTTTGAAGTAAAACACCTTGGTGCATGGTATTTTGAAGAAGGATTGTAAAACTGTCAAAATATAAATTTTTGCAAATTACGACCATGACATGTATTTTCACCTGTAGTGCATAATGAAGTTGCTGCATTTACCGTTTATTTTAGATGGACGGTTACTAGATTGTTGACTACTGTAAACGCCAATATTTTCGCGCTCAGTAATTTTTGCGCAAAGCCAGTTTTGTGCCATTTCGCACATTTTTATTTTCGCGCACGTGAACATTAACCGACTATGGAATTCCCTTTGTAACAAACACAGAGTAATTTTCGCGGTGCATTTATTTTCGCGCTAAATTAATTTTGCGCGAAAAGCGCGAAAATAAATGTAGCACGAAAAATACCACTTATACAGTATTATTATTCAACAAACCAAGTGCAAATCACCTGCAGAATAATTTTGAAATATTTCTTATGCATTTTTTAAGGATAATTTGTTTTTCAGATCAATGATAAATGCAACTTCTACAATTCTGTGCCATTAAATTTTCTTTGTCAATATTCAGATTATTGTTGCTCAAATTATTCTTGTTGCTTTATTTTTAATAGTCATAAAAATAAGATGATTAGGTGACAAAAAATTGATAAAGGAAAAAAAAGCTTAGTATTTTAAGGTGAGGCATATAATTTGCCAAATTATCAAAACTTTTCAAAGCGTTACATTTACAATTTAAATCTTAGTCCAATCAAATTCAAAATCTTGTTTTACATTCATGTAGTTAACATAACATAACATAATTTTATTTATTTCCACATACATGTAAATACACTGTATACAATAAATGCATATTAACTAAGTATAAACATTGTGGAGGCGATCAAGAAAATAAGCCAAAGGCCTGTCAAGTCCTTGTCTCCAGTATAGTTAAAGATTATAATAAAAGGATCGAATGTCAAAGAAGAATTAAGCTTTCCTTCCTCCCAGACCACAATTCAATAGCCAAAGAGTAGATGAGAAAGAGAAGTGTTTGTGTATATGTAAAATCATAGCCAAAATTCTTCAGACAAAGCACGTGACCAGGAATTGCACCGTACCAGTTGCATTTGTAAACAGTATGGCCCAAGACTGGGGCACATACCCATATATCAACCTAATGTGAGAAC
>JXSR01S002029.1:29373-43151 GCA_000969725.1 Ophiothrix spiculata
TATTTATTTTTGTCTGTTACCTTTTGTTGTATTCTAGGGAAGGACATTTAACAGGCCTTATTGGCCTTCCGGTCCTGTCCTCCATAATTATGTTCCGTTTCTATGCTATTTTGATGTATTTTATGGAAATAAATCTGAATCTGAAATGCCTGCAGATAGATAGCAAATTGTCAATCCTTCTAGGTATTCATGTCAAATTTTTATTCAAATTCATTTTGTATTTTGGACTTCAGTATATTTACTATTGACTTGATATTCTTTCTTACAGTTCATGGCAATTGGGGTCGCTGGTTAAATTGGAGTATGTGCTCAAGGTCATGTGAGGGCGGTATCACACGTATCCGTCTATTCAAATTAATTTGTATTTTGGACTTCAGTATATTTACTATTGACTTGATATTCTTTCTTACAGTTCATGGCAATTGGGGTCGCTGGTTAGATTGGAGTATGTGCTCAAGGTCATGTGAGGGCGGTATAACAACACGTATCCGTCTGTGTAATAGTCCATCGCCGATTTACGGTGGCAGGCAGTGTAATGGGTCTGTTGTGCAGCAAGATAAATGTAATGAAATTGACTGCCCAGGTAAGGAGTGACATCAGGGAAAATAGAGAATGGGAAGTGAAACTGACGGGCTAAAAAGTGCGCCTACCTAGAAGGGGTGATTTGCTCAAATAATCAGCTGATGATTATTACAGCAAATCACCCCTTTATTGCAGCAAATCTGCTCTAAATGCAAATGATGTACGATGCTACGTCACAAAATAACCTTCATTATGCACACACTAGCATTATCCCAATTGTTATCTGCACGTTAATATGAAGTTGTTTGCGACATTCCGCGTGGTGATGTATATCTCTATAACAGTCGTTGCATTGTCACTAATACTAGTGAATCATTTGATTTGTACGAGTTGAATGGCAAGTATACAAATTTGAGTAATAGATCACTTCTTTCTGTACGTGACCTCTGCGTGACCTATTCGTGGTGGGTACCAATTTTGTCCATTGGCTCGGAATAGGAGTTTCACGGACCTAGTGACATCGGGGAGGTGGGAAACTCATTTCTCCCTGATTTCCCTGGTGCAAGCACATTTCTTCCAGATCTAATCACCTTCAAGATTTTGTGTATTGTTTACAATTGCCTCAATGGCACTGCACCTGAATACCTGTGTGATTGCATCTCCCTTTATCAACCTGGTAGAGCAAGTCTGCGCTCAGCATTAGATGTCACTCGCCTTACTGAGTATAATACCATCAAGACTCTTTAGTCGGCTGAACGTAGGACATTCTCGTTTGTTGCTCCCTGCCTCTGGAACAAGCTCCCAGCTAGCATGAGAGAATGTAATTCTGTTTCATTCAAGAAGGTCTTGAAGCGTCAACTTTTTCCATCAACTTAGTTCTGCTTTTTGTTTCTTTGTAGTATAGTTTATGCCTTTTTCATATGCGCTTCGTTCTAGATGTATGTATTTTTTTTATTATCACAACCAATTAGTTCTTTAATTCTATGTATCATTTAAGGAGTTAAAACCTTTCCGAATTATTGTTTTAACTAAAATTGTATTTAAGGCAGAAATTATACAATAAAATCATATGGAGCTGGAGTTATGGATTTCTGTTTTCACTGAAATGGAAAAGCAACAACTCTAATCTGTGACTAATTTTCAAAACTGGTTCCTTGTCATAATCAATGAGGACGAATTCCAAATATGGAGCAAGTACATGTAAAAACAAACTACAGTGTGTCCCAATAAAAATGCATCACTTTTGGGGTTTTTTTAATAAGAAAAAATATAGTATAGTCTTTCATCGGCGAAATTTTGAGCAAAATCTGTCCAGCCGTTCATGAGAAAACGAGAATTGAGTCTTCTCACAAAATTTTAGTTTTGCTCAAGAACGGCTCAACAGATTTTGATTAAAATATCACCGATGAAAGATTAAACCATACTAAATACTACTATGAAAAAAGTTTCATTTTTTTTCATTGGTTTCTGAGATATGATCAAAATAAATAAAAAGTGATGCATTTTTATTTGGACACACTGTATATTACACATATCAGTGCTTTATTGAGAAGGAAAAGTCTGTTTGAAATGGGCACATACGCGCAATTATGCAGCTTATATTTTCTTATTTCAACAATGAAAAAATATTTTTCAACAATGAATTTGTTTATTTAAGATCTATTTTGATATTCATGTGACATAATTCCTTAACCAAATTTGGATTTTATTACAATTAGTCAAAAAGTATCACCCATAGACATCTGTCTGCATCCAGTTGCATGGTAGTTTGTGACCTATACTCATGATTTCAGCCTCTTTCGACCTGTCCGGTCTGTGGCTACGCGCCTGTTGCATACCATATGTGATCCTTCATATCGAAAGGTAACTTAAGGACACACATCACTAAATAAAGGATTTTGGCCCGTACAGAGCTATGCGAAAGCAAGTGTTTGGTTGCCCTCTCTAAATTAAAAGCTTCAAAAATGGCGGGAACTGGGTTTTTTGATCAAATTTCTTTTGAATCATGTTCTGTGGGTCAAATGTAGTCAGACTGGTTGAAGATCTCTATAATTTTGCTGTTTTTGTAAAATTTGAGGGCAGATTTTCAGTGTCTAGAGAAATTTTTAGCGATTTAGAGAAAATGAAATTTTGAGCATATCCTATTTTCGAGGTGACCTAGCAAAAAATTATCAAGGTTACCCTATATATTTTTTCACTTTGTGGGCTCTTCTAGACTATAATCTCAAAATAAATCCAAGAGTTGAAGTAACCAGTCGCTTTATAGCCAAGATATCCGCCATGATCTGGAGGCTGTTTCGCATAGGAATGAATAGGCGATTTATTGGTGGTGTGTGCACTTAAGGTCGGCATAGTAAATTACGAGATACGGGCCATTAAAGTTGAGCATAGTAAAAAATAACGTCCAATATAACATTTCTAATTTCATCAGAAACGTTACCTTTGAAGTATATTCTATCATCGGGTTACAACATTAAAAGCATAAGAAAAAGTGTTATAAAAATCAAGATAAAAATGGCCTCTTCATTCAAGTTTTAGTCATTACAAAAACTTTGGAACTTGATTTTCTCAGAACTATAGTTTTTCAAATCAGTTCAATGCCTTTTACCAATTTAACTAATTAGCAATCAAACATCCAATAACTAAAAGCAAGGTGTCATTTTAAAGCTTAAAATATAATCTTTCAGTTGAGACCAACAAATCAATTTTGATTTTGGGACCATTAAGGTACCTTTCAATATGAAGGGTCACATATGTTGATACACTTAATCCATTTTCTAATTATTGTTCAGTGTTGTGTGCAATTCCATTGGGCAAATAATGCTCTTCTATATTAGGAAATCATATCTGCTGATAATCGTCTTGTTCTTGGAAATTCTATTTTTGCAAATCTAAACAAAGAAATGTACTAAAATAATACTGAATTTTAAAAAGGAATAGGAAATATTTTTATTTCTAAAGATTTACTTATTATGAGTACTAATCATTTTGACATACCCTGTATGATAATAATCCAAAAATTTCATTTTCAGTCAATGGTGGTTTTACTCCGTGGACAAAGTGGACAGAGTGCTCCAAGTCCTGCGGTGGTGGCCAGACTCAGCGTGTGAGGTCGTGTACCAATCCCGAACCCAAGTTTGGCGGTCAACCATGTTACGGTGTAGAAATCGAGAAGAGATTATGTGCTGCTTTCTATTGTCCGAGTAAGAAGCTCAAATAATTATGTTTTCTCTCTTCTTATACAGGGGTGTTCCATTGTTGATTTGTAATGAACCCACAGTTTATACTCAAAATTGCACGTCATGCATGGCACATCTTTCATGGAAGTGTGTTTACGCAGTACGTACAGATAGCAATTTGAACTTCATGTAATGCAAGGCCTTGGGTGTGTTTCACAAAGAGTTACGAACGTTAGTATTTATTTATTACAAACCGTTCGTAAGTACAGTTTGGCGAAGGCGAATAGTGTGCGCTGGTATGGGCATGTGCTGAGGAAGGATGAAGGGCATGTTCTTAGAAGGGCCCTTGATTTCGTGGTGGATGGTTTGAGGAGGAGAGGGCGACCAAGGAAGACTAAGAGGATGCAGGTGGAGGAAGAGATTAAAAGGGTTGGGTTGGGGAGGGAGGACGCATAGAATTGGGTGAGGTGGAGGGAGGGAGTGAAGACAGTTGCCGCGAGTGTTAAGTGAATCCGGCCAACCCCATGACGGGGATAAAACCGGATTTAAAATATTGGCTTACTACTACTACTCGTAAGTACTGAGATTCTATCGTAATGCCACAAAAAAATCGTTTTTTTTTCATGAAAGACTTACGATTAATTGCATTTGTAAATATCTGTGTAAGTCTACAATCAACTTTTAGTCATTGTAAGTATTGTAATTATGATCATAAATTTGGAATTTGTTATAATTAGGGTTTATTTCATGACAAAATAAATTAAATAGTATAGTAGATGAAAGTGCATACGAACATGTTTGCACAAATAACGCCAGGGCTCTTTAAAGAGTGCAATTGCTGTTCGATATAATTTATTAATTACGCACGCTTTGGAAACATACGAATGTTTGTAACTTTTTGTGAAATATTAATTCCCAGCACCATTTACAGTCATTATCCGTTAAGATTATCCGTATATTTGTTCGTAGCTCTGATTACTTACATAACCTTTTGTGAAATAGATCTTACTATCATTCGAAGCCATGATCATTTTTAGACTTACGAATGTACTTATGAATAAAACTTACAATCACGTATTGTGAAATACACCCCTGGTGCTGGGGAACATTTAAACTAGCATTTTATTTCAGATTCTGCTAAATAGTTCATGACAATAATTATCTGATGAATTGAAAACATTGAGAATTTAATTTCTTTCTCTATACATGAGTTTTCATTTAGATTTTTGTTGTTGAAAGGTATTTAAACACACTACAGAGTTGCATGTTCATTACAAATCAACAACTCTGCACCCCCGGGGAGGGCACCGAACTTTGGCTGTGGTAGGGATGTGCGGCCCCGATATCTGAAACCCTAGTCTAGGGAGCGGAAGATCGGCTCTGAAAAGGGAGTCTAGAGAACTGCAGTGACAAAAAAATTGACCCTCGAAAACTATTTTCTTTGGCTAAATTTGGGCTTCGGAAGAAAAAATTACAAATTTTTGCTTGAAATGGGGTTTTGGGAACTAAATTTCAAAAAAATGAGGCTAGGAACTGAAAATTTTTGAAATAGGGCTTGTGAACTAAAGATTGTGCTTGAAATGGGGGTCTAGGGAGCGGCAAACAAGGTTTGTAAAGGGGGTCTTGAGGGCCACACACACCCATACCACCTTTCTAGGTCAGTGCCCCCTCCAGGTCTGCACCCAATGTATCGGCATAGTTTTAAATTGAGTGTAAATTATTTCAGTATGGGCTATATACGAATATATAGCAATTCAGGATCAAAACATTGAAAAATGCAGAACAGAGTGCTTGTTTTTCAGTTAGACGTAAGGCCTTGTTTCCATAGGCTATTCCCTTGTGGCGTTTGACCTCGTTCCATTTTCCACTGTTCCTAATTGTGGCATGCTACACAGACATTAAAACTTCATTTTGCTTATCATTGTCTCAAATAAATTTCGGACACGAACTATTTATTTGAACGCAGCCAACGCATATCCACAAGCTCTGACAAGCACATGACATTGGGAAGTAGGCAACGCCGTTTCCAATCAGTAATAACAGTAAACTGCAACATAGTGCGCGCATGGAAAGCGTAGCGTATTTGTGTAAATTGCACACGTGCACGCAATACTGTGACGCAAGGCTCTGAATTTTCATGTCCGAAAATTATTTGAAACAACAATAGTGATCATGTAAGTGGCCTTGTGTACGGCAGATATTCCCTGTGACCTGCAACACAGAGAACGGACGCTGTAGAACAAACAGCCTGTGGGTACAAGGCCCTAGGTTTTCATTCTAGACCGCGACATATTTTCAAGCCTGTTGCTCATCACAAATTATTGGATTGAATTAGATTTTCACATCTTCTTTTTTTTCACATCACAGTTCACGGCGGATGGTCAGAATGGAGTGAATGGAGTACATGCTTTGTGACATGTGGCGGCGCTGTAGCACATCGTTATCGTACATGCAACAATCCTTCACCAAGGCATGATGGTCTACCTTGCGAAGGAACTACAAAGAACTCTACAATGTGTAATGCATACCCATGTCCAAGTAAGGGTGAAAACATAGTTGGCCTCCGAACAAAATTTTTGCTTCCAAACATTTGGTCGTGACGTCAAAATGACGAGTACGTGACTCCAAATAAAATAACTTCAACACCAAGTTGAGAGCAAATAAAATTTTGCGCTAGATTGCACATGTATTGAATTGCCATATAAATTGCAGCAAATGTTTTTTACCGGTTCATACTTTAAATTCGATGGCAAATATTTGGTGACCTCACGACCAAATGTTAGGTAGCGAAAATTTTGTATGGAGGCCGACTATGTTTTGAGCCTAAATTGAGAATCAATTCATTGACTGTCTAAAAATATAGCTGAGAAAACATCAATCATGGCTTTCAAAGATAACACATTCTATTTCACTATGTAAAAACATGGTCAGTTCACCAATATATCCAAAAAAAGTTTCCTCTGATTTTTTTTTCGTATTTCTTTAAAAAATATTAGGTGGATGTATGCCAGGGGGGGTTGCTTGTAGAAAAAAGTGGTACGCATGCTCGTCTGAAAAAACATCAAATAGGGTTAGATTTTGGACATTGGCCTCGACGACGTTTTAAGAAAAATGGGTACCTTTTCAGGTAACCTTTAACGTTAAGGGTTATCATTTTATGATATCGTCAACGTTTACGGTTACTTTTTGGCCCGCTATTCTAAAATTCCAAGAAATACAATTGAAAATGCTTTCAGTGTATTACATTAATGTTTTTACGGCAGTGAATAGTGTGTTACGCCGTTGAGGGTCCATTTCAGTGGGTTACGCAATGTCCCATTACGTCATTTAGGGGGTTAATTTTAGTGTATTACAACATTTAGGGGTATGATTTTTAATATTTTACACCAATAAGGGTTGGAATTAAGGCTTGGGTTTTGCTGTACATGATAACAACATTTAGGGTCTGATTTTGAGGTAATCTGACAAGCAAGCGGGCCCCCTGGGGGGATAGCCCCCATTTGCACAGGTTTAAGTACCCACATGATATTTTGTGGCTAAATGTTCCTCTCTGAAGTTGTTTATGAATTTACACACTAGATCATGCACCCTAGCCTTAATGAAAATATAAATGTTTTAATTTTATGCTATGATGTGAAATGACCAATTCCTCCCAGTGGGGATTGGGGGCACTGTCATTGCAAGGTGGAAACCATACTCATAAATATGGCCTTTCAAAATGGACCCAAAATAAGTAATTATCTTTCGTTCATATAGTACCCTTTATTTTGCCATGTTTCCCCCACCCTAAACAAGTATGATCAAATCAAGTCTGAAAATATGCCCTATCCACTTAAGCTTTATTCATGTTGTCCATAAGATTTTTATTTTCTTCTTGGCTAAATAATGCTCTTTTAACAGCACATAACAACAATAACAGAGTTAAATAAAACTTATAAAATTATCAGCTGGATGTTATTTTTGGTTGAAAATGACATTTTTAGGAAAGAATGTATTTTCATACCCTTTGCAAGTACCAAGCTATTGATACCCTAATTTCCAGATTTTTGCTACTTTGATACCCTTTCCAATGCACTCAAGTGCTATGCTCGTTCATAAAAAACTACCATTTTCACTTGTTTCAGTGTGTATGAGCATGGTGCCCACCTTGTAAAGAGAGTGTTCCACCCCCCCCACGGGACTAATTTAATTTTGACATGAAATATAATCCTAAATTACAATCCCACCCCATATTTCTTGTACTTTACAACTTAGATAACAAGAGTCTGAATTTGTTGTAAGACTTTTGATCTATACTTGTGGTAAGTCCTGGACTCGAATTACTACAAAATGTGTCGCAAAAAATGGACCTTGTTGACGACGGCAATGGACAAATAATAATAGTGATGACTAAACTTCACTTTTTCAGGAAAAGCATAGTACACAAATATGATGTGGTTGATTGGAATTCAGTATAGAAGTGTTACGTGTCATCTGATTATCACCCAGACAACTGGATCACGCTTTCTTGTTTTGAACCATGATCGAAATGATCACTACACAAAAGTATTGCACTTACCGTTGTCAGGGAACGTGCGTGATCCAGTATCTGGGTGAGTTATGTAATCACTTCGATGCTGGATTGGCATTTAAGTTCTTGTTATCAGATATTTCTGCTATCTAGCAGATTATAAATTTAAGATTAATATCCTTTTGAGAGTAAGAAATTATATTTGTCCATCTCAAACAAGCCATAAATGCAGCAAACTTCATATTGCGCTACAGGTGAAAATACAGGTCACAAATTGGCGAAATTGATTTTTTAGACAGATTCACAGTCCTTGTGCTTACTTCAAAATACCCGCAAAGTTTCATTTCAAGAAAATGATCGGAAATATGAAACAGGCCTTATGTCTGTATAAGACAATCTACATATAGTATAGGGCTTACTGATCTGTATTTTGCCATTCAAGTTTTACCAGTACAAAAACTTTAAACTCATTTTCTCAGAACTACATGTATTAGTTTTCTGAATCAGCCAAATGCCTTTTACCAATTTGGATGTAACTTTGCAATCAAACATCCAATAACCAAAAGCAAGGTGTCATTTTAAAGCTTAATTTACAATCTTTCAGATGAGACCTAAAAATCAATTTTCATTTTGGGACCCTTAAGGTACCTTTCGATATGACAGGGTACATATGCTAATATAACATTTTTCTAAATTTCCTATCATTTCCAAAATCGTAAATAAATGTAAACATTTTTCCTGGTTTTTTTTTCAGTTAATGGTGCCTGGGCATCATGGACCCCCTGGACCAAATGCTCTGCAACCTGTTCAGGTGGGCTACAGGAATCTCTCAGAGAATGCGCTAAACCAAAACCCCAATATGGCGGCGCTGAGTGTCAGGGTGAGAGTGCTAGATATCTGCAATGTATAGAAACTGAGAAATGCCCAGGTAAGTGCCAAGACATATACCCTGGGGTCGATTTCACTAACATTTATGATGCATCGTAGCTACGAAGGGTTTAGCTCATAACTACAACTGGATATTACAAAGGCATGAAAACGCGTTGTAAGTGTTAACCGCATTGTAAGGTATATGAATTACGCATTTTAAAGTTGCGTGGGGTCAAGGGATGGTCATATCTAACAATAGGTTTTGGTCATAAGATGGGTTAACGATGCATTTTAACGTTAGTGAAAACGAACCCTGGTCACATAACCATAACCTTGCGGCGAGGTTCCGATGTGTTTACGGCGTCATACTGGGTAGAATTAAACGGACAACGACTAGTGTCTGGGCAGTGTCTGTGTGGAGAATGGACGGTGTCTGTGAGCAATAGAGACGCCGGAAGCATGCCGCAAAAACTTAATTCTGAGTTAAAACCTTGCAGCTTGTATACAATGTCTTCATTTACTGGTGTTATACCGATGTCACACCGGCGTTGCGGCCATGTGACCATAGCATAAGTCAGCGCTATTAAACCAAAACCACAATATGGTCAGATGGTGGTGCTTAGTGTCAGGGTGAGAGCGCTAGATATCTGCACTGTATAGGAACTGAGAAATTCCCTGGTAAGTGCCAAGATATATACCCTGGTCACATAACCTTGTGGTGAGGTTACAATGTGCTTAATGTGCGTCAAACCGGACAACGACCGGTGTCTGGACGATGTCCGTGTGGAGACCGAACGGTGTCTGTGAGGCGTAGAGACACCGGAAGTATGCCGCAAGAATTTAATTAAAAGTTCAAATTTTGCGGCTTGTATACGAAGTCTTCAGTTATGGTCACATAATCACCGGTTGCCGACCAGTGACCGACTAGGCATCACAAGCATTTACCGGTGTCATACCGATTTCACACCGGCATTGCGACTTCCTTTGCCTTATGTGACCATTAAGGCAGCGCTATTAAACCAAAATCGCAATGTGGTGTTGCTGAGTGTCAGGGTGAAAGCTACAGATATCTGCCTTGTACTAAAACTGAGAAATGCCCAGTTTAGCACCAAAAAATAGGGTCAGTTTATACTTCTAATGAGCTACCAAGTGATTGGTGCAACAAGTCTTTGTTATCTTATAATCTAATATATAATTCCAGTGTATTTTCCAATACTAACGAAGGTTTGGTGATGCAACCAATACACCCACCTGGGACCCACTTGAGGAGTATTTGGTGTCAAATGTTTGGTGGTTTGCAACACCAAGCATCTGTTATTGATCAGAAGATGCATTGAATTAATGTAATAACAAAGACTTCTTGCACCAAATATTTGGTAACTCAAAAAGAAGTATAAACTGACCAATACTAGTCTGCAAACTGACTCACTCTTAAAATGGAATTCCTCTAAAATAAATAGGGGATAGGCCTACTGCGAGCTACATTAAGCTGCGAATAGCAAATTTTAAGTTGACTATGAATCATAATTGTCCCTAATGGTGCATTCAGAGTCCAGCGATTTCATCACTGCAACATCGCTCGATACGCAGTCTTTACACACGCTACAAGAAATGGCACTTAAATGTCAAGACTGCGTATCGAGCGATGTGGCTGGGATAAAATTGCTGGAGTCTGAACGCACCATATTCGTTAGAGCAACTGCAGATGACCAAAATTATCAGTCTAGTCTGTTGGCTGATTTTCAGGATTTTTACAATTTTATTTTGGAAAAAAATAGTTGTGATTCCTTCCAGATTGTGTTAAAAAATGCAGACCTCATTTCTTTGATGTTTCCATGTCATGTGAGGCTGTCTTTAGTTATTTTGAGATTGTTAAAATGTTGTTCTTGGTCATTGTCGACAACCATTGATGACAAAAAAAAAAAATTGTTATAACCTTTGTTGCGAGAATGGCTTTTAAATTATGTAAAGAGGATGCCGTATGTTGACTGTTGATGGTGGGCTGTTTGGGAGAACCTGCCCAGCAAAGTAGAAACACAGTATGTGTATTGCAGATATATTGCAAGCTACTTCCTTTTCCCTTGGGAGAAATCCTGCACAAATGAGCAGACGATCGATCGATCGATTGTTCCCTTGGAGAAATCCTGCACCAGGGCTTCGAAATCCGCGGTAACGCGGCAGCGCTAGAAAAAAGTTGAACTCCCATAAAAATCTGTAAGCTTGAAAAAAATAATTATATAATAATAATAAAAATCATGAAAATTTCTGCCGACAGGTGATTTTTTCTGGCAATATTGAATGATAGACAAATAAATCAGCCAAATGTTGGGCTGAATGTTAAATTACTGTCAAAAACAGCATGTTTTTACAGCGATTCATGTATTTTTTCAAAAATCCCACAGAGAATTCTCATCAGCACAATAAAAGTTCCCCCGACAGGTTTTTTTTTTCTATACCATGTCCTGCACAAATGAGCAGATGATTGATTCTGTTTCACAACTATTTACTATATATATAAAAGTGAAATTGCATGCTTTTCTGGTATGCTTGATAAATGCTCATACTGCATTTTTACTTTGATGGGCAGCCTTGCAGTCATGTTATCCCTGAATCAACAAATCTGGCTTTCCCCCTTTTGCCATTGCTTTACCATTGTCATTTTGTGAATTTTCAAATCCGTTGCCCTTTGCATGTTATCTGCCACAACAATCAAGTTAGCATTAAGTGAAAACACTACTTTCCAGAGACTTTTAAAACTATTCCGACAGCTGGCTCTTCCAGTGTTTAGTTCTTGTATTAGAATGTTAACTTACAATGTATTTACTACAGCAAACTGAAAACTGTCAACTAGCAAAAGTTATGCTTCCATGTAATATAACAAAATACTGTTGATTTTTATCTCCAGAATTAGTGGGCATACCAAGCAACGTATCAGTAATATTTGAGAAGCAGAGAAGAGAATTGGACCCTTATGGTATACCATTAGACCCCAAACCTCCAAAGGTGTATATACATTGGACCCCTCCTGCAGGCAAGCTTGTACTTGGCTATATGATTGAGGTAGGTATTCTGGACCCTTATGGCATACCATTAGACCCCAAACCTCCAAGGGTACATTGGACCCCTCCTGCAGGCAAGCTTGTACTTGGTTATATGATTGAGGTAGGTTTTCTGGACCCTAATGGCATACCGTTAGACCCCAAACCTCCAAAGGTGTACATACACAGTAGGACAGCCAAAACGCGAGATCAAAGGATGCCGACAAAATTATTAAACACGAGGACTTTGCTGCGCTGAACTGCGCACTTTGGGGTCGAAGATGATATTGTTTCCCGCGATATTTTCAAATATTTTCTTTAATCAATAAAAAAAATTGTGTTTATCGCCTTGGATTTCTAAAGTTATCACATTAAAGTTCAGGAAAAACTCTTTCAAACCTATATTTTCTTTACAGATATTATTCAGTTATAATTGTACAATCTTCATCCAAAGTTTTTGTTGTAAAATTACGACTTGAAACTAAAAAGTTTGTTTACATTTTTGTCCTCTGAATAGAAAAATATCCAACGCTCTAAAGATTTCAACATTATTTTAATTCGCCAGAATAAACTTTGATTAATAAAAGCCGCCTATTTCCAGAGATGGGCACTCTTCGGGAAAGCATGAAATTACCAAAAAATAACTATAACATTAGCCTTCGATTATACACATTTTACGGCAGTTTTACCTGTCTTTGAGAGGCAAACGCGTATTTTCCTCTGCGCGATGTTTAGAAAACCCGCGTGAAGTAGCGCAACGCGGAAGATTTAACGCGTTTATACTCTTAATTACGCAAACGCGATACCGCCCAGTAGATTGATGGGGTAAAAATAGCGACATGATAAAAGAAATCAAATCAATATCAACAAAATCCTTTCTTGTCAAATATCCAACGTGCATTTTGAAAAACTAAAAAGAGTAGGTTGTAGATAAACAATAGACCGTTATATTTCCAGAAATTCAGAGATAGGCATCTCGTAATTTTGAAAATACAGATGAAACGCAGTTCGACTGGATCGGTTTTGAAGGTAATTCTGAGGAGATTTCTTGCCGTAAATTTGGGACAAAAGTGTTATGATCAAGTATTAAAACGTCTTCAATCTCAATGATTTTAAATAACCATATAATTTGAAGTCTTTACAACACAATCCCGTTCAAAGCGTTTGTTTTCAAGAACGCAAATTCGAAAACGATATTTTTGAAAAATATTTACCATTTAGGATTATTTTTGCTTGCAAAAACTGCTGCGTACGGCTACGCGGGACATCGCGTAATGTTTAATAATTTGACGCAAAAGGCCGCTGGCTGTCCTACTGTACATTAGAGCCCTCCTGCAGGCAGGCTTGTTCTTGGCTATATGATAGAGGTAGGTATTCTGGACCCTTATGGCATACCATTAGACCCCAAACCTCCAAAGGTATACATATACATTGGACCCCTCCTGCAGGCAAGCTTGTACTTGGCTTTATGATTGATGTAGGTATTCTGGACCCTTACGGCATACCATTAGACTCCAAACCTCCAAAGGTGTATATACATTGGACCCCTCCTGCAGGCAAACTCGTACTTGGCTATATGCTTAAGGTAGGTATTCTGGACCCATATGGCATACCGTTAGACCCCAAACCTCCAAAGGTGTATATACATTGGACCCCTCC
>JXSR01S002029.1:57207-70923 GCA_000969725.1 Ophiothrix spiculata
GCATCGAAGACCGGTGGATGCTGGTCGCAGGCCACCTCAGTGCTAAAACGTAAGTCGTGAGACTAGGTTTAAATTCTTTATCTCCATACAAATATTGACTGTTTTGAGGGGCATGATTAATATTATTTTCCCGAGGTGATCTCAAAACCATGAAGCTGAGGGCATATTTATGGTTTTGAGATCACCGAGGGGAAATAATTTTAACCGTGCCCCGAACCAAAAGCAACCAATATTTGTTTTATATACTGAATATATAGATTTTTGTCATCTGGTTGGTTAAAAGAACCATTTTAGCACTTAAAATGCCTGATGATAATTTACGTATGTTTTTCCTTTCAATGCTGACCGCAGGTATTGTGTGTGCAGGATAACTAGCTTACGTACATACACAGCGCGTGTTTGACCATGAATGCTTATAGTAGCGTGCGTGAAGCTCGAGTTACACAACGCAAAATACATGGAGCGGGCCTAGTGAAAAATATGCAATGGGCATAGTAAACTTAAAGGGCCTAATTAAATCCAAGCCCTCACATTTAACCAATCAGAGGACAAGAATCTATATATGTGACCCGTCATATCGAAAGGTACCTTAAGGTCGGCATAGTAAATTACGAGATACGGGCCATTGAAGCTGAGCATAGTCAAAAATCACGTCCAAGGTCGAATTTCTAATTTCATCAGAAACGTTACCTTTGAAGTGTATTCTATCATATTAATCAGGTTCCATCATCCAAAACACAAGACAAATGTTTTAAAAAACGAGATAAAACCCCTTTTTCCATTCAAGTTTTACCAGTACAGAAACTTTAAACTAAATTTTCTCAGAACTATAGTTTTCTGAATCAGCCCGATGCCTTTTACCAATTTGGATGTAACTTTGTAATCGAACATCCAATAACCAAAAGCAAGGTGTCATTTTAAAGCTTAAAATATAATATTTTTTATTTTGGGACCCTTAAGGTACATTTCGATATGACGGGTCACATATATAATATGAGGTTTGTGTGCCAATAATTTCTGGAATGGTAAAGAGGCGGCACACCTCCTAAATCACCAAGTGTAATGGCGTCACGAGCCCAGAAGAGGCCACTCAAATAGAATGTTACAGGCATAGCGTGACCAAGAATACGGGTTGTTTTTTAGGATTGAAGGGTGAATCAGCTGACACTGTTTAGGGTCATTTTCAAAAAATAGGGTAATTTTTTAAACCCTTATGTGAAAAAGGTATCTGTAAAATACTGATTTAGGGTATGAATAGGGGAAAAGAGCTATATCTAAGCTTCAGAAACAATCATCCTTTAGGGGGTGTTTGGAAAAACTGTGGTCATGCTATGCCTGCAACATTATACTTGAGTGCCCTTTCCCCCCACCCCTGGGTCACAAGAGCTTACACCCTGGTCACATAAGCCGCAAGAAGCCGCAACGACGGTATGACATCGGTATTACACCGGTGAATGATTGCGATGCCCGGTTGGACACCAGTGGTTATGTGACTGAAGACATCGTATACAAACTGCAAGGTTTTCACTCGTAATTAAATTCTTACGGCATGCTTCCTGCATCTTTACGGCTCACAGACACCGGTCGGACACCGAATGGTGTCTGCTGAATTGATGCCGTAAACACATCGTAACCTAGCCGCAAGGTTATGTGACCAGGGTATTAATTAGACAGGGTTGTTTGGTACATCCAGGTCTCGCAAAAAACACAGTTGAATACAGCCATTAGACTGCAAGTAGTCAAACCACATACGTACCACTTTATGTAAATATATAGTATAGATGAGTGCATATGTTTTCAATATTCATGCATTACAACAAAATGTGGTGCATCAGCAAAAATCTGAATCCCCAATTTTTCCTCATGGTGGAATAAACATGGCAGGGAGTCTGGTATCCTTTCTCTATATCTATGGGAATAGCCTGACACTGCAACGGCCGCAACAGATATCAGCTTTACCTTGATGTCACAAATCTTTGTCACCTGATGATAATTTTGAAGTTATTGCACTTAGTTCCTTCATGAACTTTCTTCTTCCCAAAAGTCTTCACCTCATCCTTTTCAAAGTTCACTTCACCTTTTCCACGGTATACAAACATCTTATAAGAGAGTTTTGGACTATTGTGTGAGGTCACAAGTTCAAATCCTAGTGAGTTTAGCATGCAGTGAAACGTGGCGTGGTTCAGATAGCGAGAATTTTCCAGACAAGCCAGTGGTAGAACAATCTGTGTGTAAGAGAAAATGGACAAAAATTGATAGTATGTTTATTCTGGCTAGAATAGTTTGGTACACCCATGGAAATTATGAGGGGTGCTCTGGCAAAATGAGAGGAAAAACACAAATTTCAAAGTTGAGTTTATGACATATTTTAATTCTCTATAATATCAGCTTTTGAATGATATATAATATGTGATACTTTCTTTCTCCATTCTTCATTTAGGGATCAAAATCCAAAGCAGTCCACTGAAAATATTGTAATAAGAATTGGTTGTAAATCGATTTCAAAGATACTGATTACTACCGTGTATTACAGCAACATGCAATCAATTAGCTGTGAATAAATGCACTTCCCGGCCATAGTTGACCATCAAATTCCATTTAGGTACAGGTAAACACTTATGCATGAATGTTTTTTAAGTAAAAAAACAAATTTTGACTTTTTCATCCTATTTTTACTTTAGATGCCATTTATTCAAAATGTAGACTTGCGACTTTCCTCTCATTTAAGGATTCTGTATGTACTCCCTGCCATTTTGACTTGAAACGCAGACACGGTTTGCATGATGTAAATGCGTCAAGTGAACATTTACGTGATCTGCCTGGATATCAGGCCAAACTCTGAACATATCTGGAGGTACATTACCTCTGTTCCATGAGTGACAACAAGATAGCGGCGAGTACAGAATCTCAACACAATTTCCTTGGGTACACCATAGAAACTCACTGTATGGCACTTAATTCTTGCTACAGAACTGATTCAGTGAATGATAAAACATTTGTCATGTTTTCGCATTACATTTATTTTCACACAATTTGCGCTCAACTTCTCTAGCACAAAAATAAATGTATGGCGAAAAATGTGTATGTAACGTGCATGTTAAAATATCCATGTGCGCGAAAATAAAAACAAGGGTAATGATTCAAAAATAAGCTGTGCATGAAAATTATTGAGAGCGAAAATATTCACCATTTTATTGCAGTAGATTAATGGATCGGGTACCCACCAATTTAATGGGGAACAAAATACGCTTGATGGTGAATGGTTGATGAGTGACAAATAGAGGGGAGCGTGGCCGAGCGGTTAGAGCACGGGTCTCGTAATACAGAGGTTGTGGGCGGTTTACGTCTCCTTGTTTCCTTGGGCAAGAAACTTTACTCTAATTGCTCCATGGTTTGGATAGTCACATTAAGCCGTTGGTCCCCTGTGCGAATGCTCCTTCTTGGGGCACTGCATACAGTGTATACCTGGTGAGTCTATAAATACGATATATGTGTCAGGAAATCTCTGTAAGGCTGGGGTAGACCCACAACTGGCATAAAATGTTTTGTGCACTAACTCTCTTAACTACATTTCAAGAAGCTAATTTTTATGCTGAGCATGATGGTGATGTTGGTTTTTGACTAAATGGTCAATTGTGGGGGAAAAAAGCCAAAACCATATTAAGGCCCGCAAAATTTGTGGAAAGCCTAACTAAAATTTAATTTTATGAAATTTTGATATTTTACACTTTTTGTAATCTAAAAACAAATGTCTAGGAAGGGGTTTTCAAATTTTGATTTTTTGATAAACAGTGTTTATTAAGCATTCTTAGTCACTGAGTGCGTTTTTACTTCCTAATAAGGAATTTTGGCCATCCATTATGAGACGATAGATGACAGTGCGTTCAGCGTGAAACGCAGTGGAGCCGCGCGTTCAAAATTACGGCGCGATGCAGGTATACGCACACATCCGACGCGAACAGCTTTCCTGGGTTTGGAATATTTCATGTTTGAATAAGGGTGTACATTTTTCCAATGATAATGTTTATAGTTTTGACAATAATTTACATCGTTTTTGGTTTATAAATGACTCAAATTTGTGACTAAGAATGAGAATAAAAGATGGCGATTTATTGTTTTGCCTGTCATCTATCGTCTCATAATGGATGGGCGTACATTATTTTTTCGTAATGGGCACCCCCTGCGGGGGCACCCATTACTCAAAATAATGTAAGCCCATCCATTATGAGACGATAGATGACAGGCAAAACAAAAAATCTTATCTTTTATTCTCTAAATAAACAGTTTATCATGAAACAATGCTTTTAGGTTGACAAACAGTGTTTATCGACTCCAGTCGATAAACACTGTTTTTATTGATAAACTATGTTTTCCAAAAATGTGTTTTTTATATTAATCTTGAAAACAAAAAACATTGTTAAAACAAAAAAAATTGTTTAATGAAAAATACTTTTTATAAATGATAAACATTGCTTATCGAGCAAAAAACATTTTTTACGACATTGTTTACTGAAAAACAGCATTTATCATAAAACAGTGTTTATCAAGGGAAAAAAGTTTTACAATAAACAATGTGTGTTGAGTGAAAACACCATTTTTGTGATTCTAATCATGCAAAAACATTATTTATTAGTAAATAATGTTTTTCTGTAGAAAATCTATGTTTATCCACCCCATTTAAAACAATGTTGTTCGATTGAAAAAAATAGTTTATCTATAAACAGTATTTTCCAAGTGATAAACATAGTTTATTGTGAAAAACAATATTTTTTGCTCGCTCAACACGGTTTATTGGCAATAAACAGGGTTTGTCGACTAATTGTACATATTATCTGGCAATTACAAACTACTTACAAATAAATGAGCATTAGGTTTCAGTATTCTAGTGCATTTCTTCAACATGTCACCCCTGACTTCAGGTGATCCAGCAAAATTCAACACCAGACTCATAACAATGACATCATACAACTCTGGCTTGTCATTCTGAAACAAAAAAGTAAAAAATTTACAACTGAAATCATTAAATTTCCTATATAAAACAAATCTACAGGGTGCATATGCCAACAGCCTGTGTGCGGAGCACATGCACTTGCTTACATCGACTCAGCAATCCCATGAAATAGATACGGTATAGTTTTTCATACTACAAGAAGAGAAACGCTAGTTTACTCCATGTACTAGGGGGTATCAAAACATTTAAAAAGATCATGAAGAAGAAATAAAGCCAAGCCTTATTATGTGACCCTTAAGCCACCTTAACATAGCCACTGTGCAAAGTAACACATTTTCCCACTTAAAACTGACTGGCCACAGACAGACTTTCTAGAGGTCCTCTTTAGCCAAAAAAGACACATATCGTTTTGCTAAAAATCAACATTTTCAGGTCAGCCAGGCTTTATTACGACATTGTGATGTCATTTATTGACCAATTCCCATATTTTTGGTATCAATGGAAAGAGGAGATCCTAACCTATACCATGTGGTATCAAATATCTAAACTCTGGGCGTGTCATCATAGAATTACTGGACTGTAACCCTTCAAATGCAGGAATCTAATCATGCCGTATTTCTTTGATTTCTCCATACAATTGTTCTGGTTAGTGGAGGCAGGTTGTTGATATCTATCGGCACCTGTATAGAAAGTGTTTTTGCCATTGATATCATTTTTGAACCATAATGTACACAAGGACCAGTGACCATTCTGACAAAAGTTCATTGACATTGCTTCTTTACCTCTGGGTGATCTTTAAAACTTTTTGATACCCCGTCATATTTGTTGTATTCAGATGTTCATGATTTGTAGGAAGTTCAATATTAATGACTTCAATGTTAAAAAATATTAGAAACCAGTAGACATCTTTTCTATTTGAATTTTCAATATAACAGTATAGAGCAGTGGCATAGCCAGCATAGGGCAAATGGGCAGACTGCCCCCTTCCCTAACAAAAAATCGAGTGGGGAATCGGGACAGCATAGCGGGAAAAATGGGGAAGGACAAGAAAAATGAAAAAGCAGCTGCAAGACTACTAGACAGGAAAAATGGGGAAAAGCAGGAATTGTGTCAAAAGATGTGCAAAAATCGCTATAAACTTTTTGTTTTGCTACTGAGTTTTTAAAATCGACTTGGAATTTATTTTGGGTGTACAAAAATTGATTTTTTTATGTGCACACACGCTGGGGGAAAATTGGGAA
This sequence comes from Ophiothrix spiculata, assembly GCA_000969725.1. Classification (NCBI taxonomy): domain Eukaryota; kingdom Metazoa; phylum Echinodermata; class Ophiuroidea; order Amphilepidida; family Ophiotrichidae; genus Ophiothrix; species Ophiothrix spiculata. Next base: position 63,400 of record JXSR01S002029.1, read on the forward strand.
AAAATCAGGATGAAATGTCTTTGCCCAACCCCCCTGACCAAAAAGTCTTGCTATGCCACTGGTATACAGGCCCTGCATGCTTTTATCAATTGGCACCAAACAAATGATTTGAATCAATGACTTGTCCAGTTATCATAATGTAATATTAGTTATCCCCTGTTTGTTCATGCAATAAGAGAAAATATTAATGGTTTGGGTTCGTATCACACAAGGCTGAAAGCTGAGTGTGATACAAACCCAAACCATTAATATTTCTCATATTGTATGAGAACAAAAAGGGGTAATGAATTTATCATTATTTTATACATTATTTTATAGCAAAATCTTAAAAATGCTGATGAAAATAGGCAATTCCAAGCCAACATGGACAAAGTCAAAAGATATGTTTTTGCAAATAACTTTAAAATTACAGATCCCACAATAATATATGTAGTATCAAATGCAAGAGCACTAAAATCCATTTCATTTGAGTGGCCTTAACATATTTTTTGAACACATGGTTAGTATCAATTTTCTTCAAAAAACTGGTTTTTAGTAAAATTTTCGAAATTTTTGATAAAAAAAGTACAAAAGTTTGTCCATCATTTTCACTCACTGAATAAAAGTAGTAATGGCATTTTTTATTCAAATGTCAAGAAAAAGGTTTAAACTTGTAATAATAGGCAGCTTTTAAATGTGAAGTTGTATTTTGAGATTTTGATGTCTAAGTTGACATTTTAATTTGCAGACAAACTGTACTGCGAGTAACCGTAATGCAAGTAACCAACTTTACCCACTGCTTTTTAAATATGAAGGTGCATGGCATTTTTTGTTATCCAAGTTAATGCTTTACTTTGGTATTAATAGCATAAACTAAATGCTTGGGAAGTGCAACAACAAATTCGAAAAGACACCCATCAAAATACCACATTTTGAACAGAAAAAGGTTGGATAGAAATACCAGAGCGCCTGATTTTGCTAGCAGAATTTGCGGCATATCCCTATAACCCCTTTTAGTTTTATACTAAGTAGCCCCCACCAAAAAAAAATAAGTGTAGGAGTATTTTGGCTATTAGAGTATTTCTTACACCACATCAAAACTGACCACAACATTCCCCTTTTTGCAAGTCAAAAGGTGTCTAAATTCTTGTTATTATCTTATCTTCAACTAAACCTTGAAAAATACAATTCACAAAGGCCACTCTTTTCAAGTACTGTATCAGACAAATGTTGCAGCTCATGAAATAGCATGGTTGAGCCTTTACCTGAAATTGTAAGAAATCAGCCTTGACAATCCCAGGATTGTGAGGATTCAGGTCTATAGCTGTGCAATCTATCCACTTATTCTGCTTAGTGTAGTTGACTTCTAAAGCTCCTACATCAAGAAGTTTCAGCTTGCAGCCCTGCTGTCATGAAAGATACAGAAAACATTTAGGTATTCAAACATGCTACAGAAATGTTCATCGCTAATCAATAGCGATGCATCAATGCGTCTGCGTATTTTTATCGCGCGAGGGTGGCTTTAGCCACCTGAGTGTGATAAAAATACGCCGACGCATCGGATGCAGAGTTGTTGATTAGCGATGAACAACTCTGTAGCATGTTTGAATACCTTTCAACAACGAAGATCTTTCTGAAAACGTATAATTATATTCTAAATGTTTTCAATTTAACAGATACTCATCTCAATAAAAAATACTTTGAAGAATCTGAAACAAAATGCTAGTTTTTAAATGATTGTTGCTTTGTATTTTTCAACTGTTCCCAAGCGCCAGTCCTTGCACGTACTCAAGTTCCCGACGCGCGATGAACAGTGCGCCGATTTATGTGCACTGCGTAAACGCACCTCCGTGTACGCTGTACCGTGCGTGACGCGCTTATTTGAATATCAACTGTGGATTCATCACAAATCAACAACGGTACGCTCCTGTATAATCAGATACAGTGAGTTGTTGAAAACAGGATCAATGACCATGGAAGGGGAGAAAACAATAACGACATCTAATTTTCAGGCTTTATTTAGGTCCGTATGCACAAAAGAGGTTTAAGAGTTAGACAAGGTTTAAAGTTAGACCTGGTTTAAGCAAATTTTGGATCACAGCTAAATATGTTTTCTTCGGCCAATCTTGTCATATTTTGTGTTGTCTGTAAACATTTTGGTTGAACCTTCCATATTTTAAAGCTTTTGCATTTCAAAATGCTTCAAAAGGTTCTTTCATAGCAGTAGTAATTTTGACTTAGACCGGTCTAACTTTGAACCCGGTCTAAGTCTTAAACCTCTTTTGTGCACACAGGCCTTCATGTTCTATTCAAGCCCTGATACAGGCATTAAAATTGACATAATTCTGACATAATAACATAATGACATATTAACACATCCGCTTCGTGGAAGTGCTGGCTCCGCTTCGCATCTCAGCAAGCGGGACTTCTGTGAAATACTTTAAAATCTCAATATAGTGCCCCTTTTCCCAGTTGCCATTTTGTGCCATATTTTATATATGGTTTATAAGATATGACATTGATTGCCTGTGTCTGATATATAACGAATGTAACTTTCATTTTAACATCTGATTAGTGATGTAGACCTGTTGGTATTTTGGTAAGGAACATGTTTATGAGGTTCGAGATTTTAAAGTATTTACGCTCCTGCCAGCGGGCACAAAAAATAGTTTTATTCTAACAATAAACTTGTGGACATGTTAACTCCGCTTCGTATTCCCGCTAACGGAAGTGCAGCAGAAATTGTGCACTCCTGCTAACAGGAACAAAAGTATCCATTTGTCCAAGGTATTAAAAATGAATTATTTACTTACATATCCGCTTGCAAATCCGTGAAGCGCTGGCTCCACTTTGCAGTTCCGCTAGCTGCTAGCAGGAATATAATAAATTTTTTGCATTCCCGCTAGTGGGTTAATCAAGTCCGCCTACATTTTTACTAACATTATACACACAGAAATAATAACTCCACCTCGTAATTCCACTAGCAGTAATACAAAAAATTATGTGCATTCCTGCTTGCAGGTAAAACAATCCCACCAAATATACAATTTTATGTTTAACACATTGTCTTTATTATATGATATTAATAATTTATTCACATTTATTGGGCCTAATAACAAGAAAGATAATAAAGGTATATACCAGGTGTCCCAAAAAATGGTTACATGTAGAAAAATGATCGTGTGCAAAAACTATAGTAGTTGGAGAAACGAACCTTTGCACAAATTATATCACAACCCTCGTCTAGATACTCGTCAAATTTTAAAATGACAGCATTATTATATTTTGAATTAAGAACAAAATTAAACACCTATGTCAGAAACGCATTTATTTAAAACTCAACAAAGTAATAAGAATACAAGTTTTGTGTTATCTTAATGTGCAACCTTTTTTTAACTGATAGTGTAGAATCGGACTTTGTATTAAAACAAATTTGGTAAAATGTTCAAGTAGTATTTAATTGAACTCTCTTCCAGTATATCTATTATTAAAATTATGGATACCTGCATTCCATGCATTCCAGAATGAGTTGTTTATGTCGAACCTGTCAATCATATTGTGGCGCGAAAGTTGAAGAATACTGCAATAAGCATATTCAAGTTTTAACGGGTAACATAAATTTTTTAACTGTTTAAACTGTGTGTAAATTTTGAATAATCATCTGCAATATATGACGCTTAAACTTACATGTAAAGACTTGCTTAAATTATAATTTTCTTTATTTATTAACAAAAGACCGATAAAAATCCGCTATAAGAAATAGCAAAGTTTCAAATTGGTGACCATTTTTGCCCTAAATCAGATCTCGACATAATGTTCGAACCTAAGGTTATTTATGACGTCATAATTACGTAACAGCTTTATCGATTTTTTATGATTTTGGTATCAATGGAAAGAAGAGACCCTACCCTATAATATGGTATATTAAAGCAACTTAGCTCAGGGTATGTAAATTATAAGTTTACATTAGGTTGGACAAGGGATAAAATTACATCAAACGGACATTCATACAATCTTATTGAAGTTTTAAAAAATACGTTTCTGACATAGGTATCTATCTTTGTTGATAACTCAAAAAAATAATAATGCTGTGATATTAAAATTTAACGAGTATCTAGATAAGGGATGGAATATACTGTGTGCAAAGTTTCGTTTCTCCAACTACTATAGGTTTTGCACACGGTCATTTTTCTACATGTAACCATTTTTAGGACACCTGGTATATGGCATGTACAGGATGTATCAAAAAGACATTTACACTTAATATTGTGCCTCTAATTCAAAAAGTATGATACATTCTGTAAATTTGTTTTTAACTTTAAATAAAATAGACCATTGTCTTTCCATGACTGAAAAAATAAAGGATGTGCAACAACAAATATACAAAAATCATGGCGCATTTTGTAAAAAATTGCAAATAAACCCAGTTGTTCAAAAATTAAATGATTCAACACCTGTGTTTTTGACTGTAGGTAACTGCTTTTCACTAAAAAGTATATCAAATAAAATGAAACGAATCACTTCTGACATTTTAAGGCTAAAACTTGTGCACTCTTGTCTTGTAAGACAGTTTAAGTGTTGAGTAAGCTTTGAGTAATTTGACCACTGTCTCCTATTTTTATAACACTTCATTTAAAAGGCTAAGAAAATAATATTTCTTAATACCCCCGGTACTTAATTTCTTCACTGACAAGGCATCAGTAAGGATATCCCAACATCACATGTTTTGAGGTCCCAAGTTCTTTTTCTCTACGGCTTGTTTAAGTCAAAGTCATTCACTGAGTGAACAACATGTTTTCATCATTGTTTTAAACAAGTGTTACAAAAAGTGCCACTCTTTGGTAACAAAAGCCCTTATGAGGGTAATGTTTAAATTCACTAATCTTCGTAAATTGAGGGAAAAACATACGGGTCATTAGTTATTTTCATTATCTTTGCACAGCCAATTTTATTTACAATTAATTTACAAAATTCACCATAACTTTTTCATCAGTTGTCACACATCCATTATTTTTTCTGTTATGGTCTATTTTAATTATAATTCAAAAAAATTAACATAATGCATCCTATTTTTTTAATTAGAGGCACAATGCTAAGTGTAAACTTCTTTTTGATACACCCTGTATAGGCGTATATAGAAGTTATCAAGCCATATGCCAAACTTGCTAGGTTACAATACTTAGCAACGCAAAGCTACATTGAAAATTGTATTCAGAAACTAGTTTTTGCAGGTATGGGCCCTACGTCAAAAACGGACAAATGGATGATGTGTAGATGGGCTAGTGATACGGTTACATTCAGAGATGCCACTTAGTATCACTCAAAAATCCTGAAACTTTCAAAAAATTCTGAAAATGCACATACATTTTGGCAAAAAAGCTGAAAAAAGGGCTGAAAATAAATAAAAACACGTAAATTTTGAGTAAAAAAAATCCTGAAATTAGGAAAAATCCTGAAAAGTGGCATCTCTGTACATTGCTAATTTTTCGTTATCACAGGCATTAATTTAGTTACAATTATAAATTTAAATTATTTAGTTTGCACCTTTTTGATAAATGTGCAAATCCTCTCCTCTCCTTTTCTCATTTTCAATATTCGGTCAAAAAAGCGGTGCGGCAAGCACATGACCGGCCGCACCTGTAGTACCGACCTTTGACTCCAGTAAAATCAAATCAATCTTAATTGATGCCTGTGTCAAGCCAAGCCAATGTTGTCGTAATTAATCACAGTGCAACTTGCAAAAGTCGCGTATGTAAACATCATCATTCTGTCAACCTCTTCAACAAAACCTATAACTCATTTGCGATTGCTGTGTATTCACATGGAACAAGTGAGAAACCAAGCTGTGTAATTGTTCTACTGATAGAATTGTTATAATTGTGATCCAATCTAGCTGCATCCCTGGTTGGGTAGTCTAAAGCCAATGGGCAGGGGACCAGCATAAATAAAATAAATGTCGCTGCTTATATAGCGCTTTTCCATAATTGATCAAAGCGCTTTACATTTATTCCGTTACCACTAGAATACAGCCAGCTGCCTATTCAAGCGCTCAATGTCAGTATTCCTAGTAACTCCCCATATAACGCTTGGGTCGATGAAGCAAGTGTGATTAAGTGATTTGCCCAAGTTCACAACAAGTTGGCTCCAACGGGGCTCGAACTCACAACCTCGCGTTTATGAGTCCTGCCGATTTCTGCTAGACCACACGTGCCCAGCATACTTTTCAACTCAGGGAGCCAGCACACTCTTAAACTAACACATTCAAATTTTTCGTTCGAACATGACCTATTTTGGATCATGGAGCTATAATACTAATTATAACGAGTTAGTAATAGCTCCATGGTTGGATAATACAGTAGAAACTCATAACGAAGTTGCTGTATGGGGACAGACATATTATTTCTTTATATCCAAAATTGCGTTATATCAGGGTTTTTAAAACAATAAAAAACAAAAGAAATTAGTAAAATGGTACAGGAAAATTACTACTTTATAACAGGGCTTTTCTTATATCAGATTTCGCTATAATGAGTTTCTACTGTACATAAGAACTCAAATGCTAGTTACAAATAAAGATTTTCTAATTTCATACATTTTGCACTTACTTTTTCTGCTCGAATATTATACGTTTTTAATTGGTTGAGGATCCATTTTGATGTGCTCACATTGCCATGGCGACTTTTGCCGAGTTGAGAGGACACTTGGTATGCATGAAGACCACCAAGCTGTTAAATAAATCAGAAACAAAAACCTTCACACATTACACGGAATGTACTTAAGTACATGTTGGTGTGGAAGGGAGCTTACTTGGGCCATAGTGGTCAGCGAACACCTGTACAGTGTGCAGAGGCCGAGTGGAATTACAAATCAAGATGGCATAGCACACTTTAAATCCCCAGTATTTATTTTTATTTATTTATACAAGTAACAAGTTATTTATTCATAACAAGATGGTTCGCGAACCAGTAGTCTCGCCTGCGTATCGACCGCCTACTTAATCATTCAGTTGTGGGGTGGATCCCAAGGGAAAGGTCATACAACGGGGTAACCATTGGCACTTTTGATCGCTGGTCCAAGGCACACAATTTGACACCTTAATCTTTGAAATAGGACAAAGTTGAAAATTTGACCCCAAGGGAAAAGTCGGACAACGGGGTCACCATTGACACTTTTGATCTCTGGTCCAACACGTACAATTTGACACCTCAACCTTTGAAATCGGACAAAGTTAAAAATTTGACCTTTCTTTTGACCTTTGACCCCCAGGGAAAGGTCGGACGACGGGCACACCATTGACATTTTTGATCGCTGGTCCAAGATGAACAATTTGAGACCTTAACCTTTGAAATTGGACAAAGTTGAAAATTTGACCTATCTTTTGACCTTTGACTCCCAGGGAAAGGTCGGACGACGGGGTCACCATTTACATTTTTGATCGCTGGTCCAAGAAGAATAATTTGACACCTTAACCTTTGAAATCGGACAAAGTTGAAAAATAAGCTACATTTTATGCATAAATTATGCAAATTAGGTACTTAATTAGCA
>JXSR01S002030.1:3635-36468 GCA_000969725.1 Ophiothrix spiculata
CCCCCCCCCGGGACAAAATTAGCGATCGAAAAATGGGAAAATCAGATTTAAATTCCCTTAAAGATAAACTCAGTTTGGAAAATCACGTAAATGCGCAAATCACCGCTATAAAGACATGTCATCGACAAGTTCACTAATGTCAGCGAGCGCAGTTTTTTAGAAGACCTTGTTTGCCTTGTGCTTACTTTAAAACACCAGCAACGGTTCATTTCAAGAAAATGATCTGAAATATGAAATGTATCTGTATATTTTGAGGAAAATATAGGGCTTACTGATCTTTGAAGGTGTTTATCTCATTTATACATTTCACTCCCTGACAACCTTTTATGGATAATAACTAGACTTCTGGAAATTTAGCGAAGTCATTTTGATTCTTATAGCATGGTTTTGATAAATATTCATATAAAAAAAGGGGGAAATGACAAGAGATTGTTTTAACGGCTGGTTTGGGATGAATGGTCACAAAAAGACAAAGACAAAAGAGATATAATAAATGACCCATCAAGAGCCTTGATATTTCCTGCAATTTATTAAATACTAAATAGTTGATTTACTTTGTGCATCAAAGACAGATGTATACTAAACTTGATGAAATTCTTTATTCTTTAAAATACACGAACAATTTATAATGATTATAACATAGACACTATATGTACAAACATAAGATTTTAGGTCATTTCGGAAAAGTTCACGCCATTTCTAAAAGTCATATCATCGGAAGCACCTCATAGGTTCAAATTAGATATTGACTACCCAACTTGTTGGAAAAAAGACAAAAAGTTTCTATAAAGTTGGTAGGGTATGTTCTTTACCCCTATAAGTTCACCATGTCGCCACACTAGCCATGCATATTGCAGTTGGATAAATTCACTCTTCGGTAAGTTAGTACAGAGACACATGTTACTAGATACGACAAGCTTTTTCAGTGCATGTTGATTATGAATCTTACCCAACTTGAACTGTGGTTGCCCTCAATGTTCATCATTATATGCACAAAATTGAAATCAATGTTGAGATGGTTTCATGAATTTCATAATTCTAAGAGAGTGGAATTTCCCGACAGAGTGAACATCCCCGAAATGACCCTATGGATCATTTCATTACACAGGTAGAAAGTGGGTCACTAAATATATACAAAGGCTTACATTTGTACTGTTACAGTTGACACTTGACATTTAAAACTTTAACTAAAAATATCATTTAGAATGTTTAATTGTGTCACAAATTATCGACGTTTAAACAAAAGTAAAAAGGTGTCAAAATGTTGAAACCAATACCCATTAAGGTTTTGACAGAATTGACACCTTATACAACAAGTTGGCGGACATCCTCCATAGACACGTAACGACCATTTGAAGTACATTGATCCAATAGCGACAAAACAGTTTCAACATTGATTTAATCATAATTACTGTTCGCCCTGTGATAGGTTACACCTCTGTCGCGCCCCTTTTATGATGTCATCATGACATCATACCGTACTCTAAATATACAATGCAAATACATAGAAAAAAATAAAGATAAATTTATTTTTACGCGATTAGGAAAACTTTCAGTCAACCCTTCATACTCTTAGTAACATAATCATGTTGAAAATATGAAGGAAATTAACGACTGAAATTATATTAACATTATCAAATAAACTGAAAATGTTGATTTTTAGGGGCGTTTGACTGGCTTTTGACACAATGCTCCAAATACCAAAGTGTAAAAATTGTAAGACAATCCCCTATATTTTGCTTTTTCTGGTATTTTTAATTCGGGATTTGACCAGTCCATTATGTCGTTAATAGTCTATAGATACCATTGATAACCAGCTTAAAAGGTTAAAAACAATGTTTTATTTTCTAATCCAAGCGATTTACGTCCTTTATACAACATGGCCATTATTTGCTAGTTTCTATCGTTGTGTGTTCAAGTATATTACATTATAGTACATGTGCTCTGATGTACTGTGCTATTAATTGGCGTTAGATAAGGCATGCGATTCTCAATCTCAGGTCCGTCCTCATTCCCCGGTACGAAATCGAATTAATCTTGTTCGTATGTATAATCATCAGTAAATGTATATAGTTCTAGAAACATATTCTACATTTTAGTATTAAGAAACGATGGTATTTTAACAATTTTTTAAATGTCACAATTACGTTGGCGATTCTAATTGGGACCCTTTAAGACTTATACGTGGAGTCAGAATGACTCCTAACATAGTCATAATCACTGACTTCATTTTTTTAAAAAAAAGTCATAGAGTCACTGTGACTCCAAGTAAGTAGTCGCCTGGACTCCAATTCTTGGCTGTCAGTCAAATAAATTTGTGTATCTTTACACCCTTACAATAATATTTCATAACCAAGGATAGGAATGACTATTTCTATAAAGTGTCTGGTAAAAAGAGCATAACTGATACCAACATCATACACAAAATGTTTAAATGGACCAGAATTAACCAATTGAAAAGGAATATTATTTTATGCGTCATTCTACATTACTCGAACAGTGGAACTTGTTTTACTTCTCACTCTTACTTCACTTCAATTCATTTCAATATTAGAACGTTAATATATTTAAAGAATGTTACAAAAGCCGTAATCTATATTATTACCAGCATTTAGGCTTGACGTCACTAGTCTTCCTGTCTTAAATGAGAAGTTCTGTTTAGAAATACCCGTCTAGAAATGTGACATGATTTGATCCTTGTCGCTCAATGGGACATTCTATATACTTGTATTTGGACTTAAATGAGAATTGAATATATACATAAATATATTTTACTTAGATGGTCTAATTATCCATATCACAAAATAAAGTCGATAAGAAATTCTTACTCCGGTGAGGAAGTCATTGACGCATCGTCTAATGTGTTACACATCCGTTTACATAGTGATGGTCGATTAAACATGCTAAATGATATACAGTCTAAGAGTCCATGTCGAAAGTACAAGGACCAGCCCCAACCGACTCTTATTTGCTTAAGGAACTTTACACATTTACCTGAAACAGAAAAAAAAAATATTATTATATATATTAATCTTAACCTGAAAAATTGAACGAATTACTAGTACCAAAAAAAGTAACAAACGAACAAACTGAACAAAAGCGTATACGCTATTGTGAGATTGTAGTAGTTCCTGGAGCATAATGGTCGTAGAGCACTTATATAATTTACAGATTAAGTTAGTGCTTCAGAAGCAAATTTATCAAATTCTAATCCAATCATGCTCACGGAGCAAATACTCCAACATAACCTTTTATAAGTAAAATACAGTGGAACCTCGTTAACACAAAATCCTTTAACACAAAAACCCTGATAACACAAAATGTTTGTTGGGCCCCAAGTATTGATTTACTATGTGAAATCAATTGGATAACACAAAATCCTTAACGAGATTCCACTCATCGTGGAACATATGCTCGGTAAACAATACCCAGAGTTATGTTTAGTGTTTCTTGTGTGTGATGAAATGTTACAAAAATGAGGAAATGTATTAAGTATATTCGTATTTATGTCAAACAAACTCTTGTTTACTATAAGTGCTATAAACCGCTGGCCAATATAAATTTTGCACGTATTTGACTTTTGTTAAATACATCGTTTGTTTAACACAGACTTAACGCTCTTCTTGATTTTCTATCGGTCAATTTTTGTGTCGCCAAAGAGTCTTTATGAAATCGTCATATTAAGCTAAATCCAATAATATTGTACTTACAGATGTAAGTAAAGAAGTGAATCAGGACGGCAAATAATATTGCCATTTAAAATGTCCGTTTTGTTTGTTCTTGAAATATGAAAAACAAAGCACTTTAAACTGACACTTACAATTATGGAGGACTTATAACGTGTAAGATGAGCCCCAGAGATATATATCCTGATATTCAAATGTAGAGGATAACGGATAAAAATCATCTTGTTTAGACTTTCGCCAAGGAAACCTAACTTGGTACTTAGGTACCAAGTAAGCTGAAGGATTCCGAGGCTTTTGACTGCAGGAGGAAGATCAGAGTACCCGGAAAAAACCGCGGAAGCAAGCATGGATTAAAAACCAAATGCACATAAAGCGCCGGGCCGGGAATCGAACCCCTCGAATTAACTACCACTGCGCTAACCCGCTTACAAGATTGTATTAAGCAGTTATATTACACATGGAAACTAAACAAAACCACCACAATATTATATTTGTATTAAACAAATATAAGATATAAATTATTCTTTTCCTAAATGTAATTTATGTTGAAGAATTTAAAGGACGTAAACCAGGTATGGTCTATTTATATTAACAAGCTCCAACTTAATTAGGCAATAAGCATATACCTCGCATCGTTCAGTTGAGGTCAGTGTCATGAATTATTTCTGAGAACGTCAGTTTCCATAAAAGATATCTAACTTGTATATATTGTAAGAACCCACGAGAATAGTTTAAGCTTACCCCAGATTATCTTCAATTATTATATTTTCACTCGGGACTTAGTGGTTTGAATACAAATGCTTTAGAAATATTTGTAAAAATCTTCTACAAAGCTAATGTGAAAACATGGATGACTATTAAACTACAGTAGAGCTGTGAAAATAAAATGAAATGAAAATAAGATCAGAGTGCTTATTTTTTGTATGAAACTTTAGAGATTTACAATAAAATTTGGAGATATATATAATTTTAATATTCGAAATCTTTCTTTTAAATTAGCAAAATGAATGGATAAAACCGAATGGAGATCCTTCATAGTTTATATAAGTAGCATTAAAATTGTGAAAATTCTCGATGGATCTTATAAAGCATGATGGACCATTAAAAGCGTGCAACAGTGTATTAAATATTTTCAAATTATATTAACCAGCAAATTTATTTTTTCTGGCCAAATTTGCACAAAAAGTTGCCAATTGGCGACTTTTGGAGTTGCCAATTGGCAACTTTTAAAATACATTTTGGCTGATTAAATTGTTACTGTTGTCAAAAAACTTTCCAATTGGCAACTTCGATCGAAATTTTGCTTGTTTGTCTTGCCAAAATATTCTCATTTTCCGATATCACATATTTTTGGCAAGAACATTTTAACATTTTATTTTGAAAGTCGCCAATTGGCAACTTTGATTTTAAGAAAATTCAGATATTTGGCGGACCAAATTTTAAAAATTGCAATTAAATAATATTTGAAAATATTAAATACACTGCTGTGCTTTACTTCTTGTTTTGCATAACTATTGTATATACATGTACATCAAGTAAACATTTCTTACCAGGAGTAGTTTATCTGTTATCCTTTTTGTTTTGAGCGGTTGTATTACATCGATGGCCAACTATGGTCACGCATCTCTTGTGGGTAGAAAACTTACAATCTAAAGAGAAATTTTTTTTTAAATATATATGAGTTGACACATTTGTCTGAAGAAAAAAAATTGTGACTGGAGTAATAAAATGTAAAGGGATGTTTATGTACAAGTCAGAATGTACATCTCTCTTTCGCATACCGATAGGTCCAGATTAAAACTGTTGTTCATAAGGCCGAATAAAAAAATAACCATGTTTTTAAAAATTCTTTAATATAAATTTTTAAAACATGTTATCAGAGAGTTAATATGTTGATCAAAGACTAGTACATGAGCAACTCCTGATTCTCGAACTTGGAAATCAGTTTGAAAAAGAAAAAAATTAAAATCAATTTAATTTATAATGATTTATTAATGACGAATGCCAAATTAATCATATTATATATATTTCTATGATAAACTTGCTTTAATAAGTTGGTCCTTCGACTTATCGTAGTAATCACTCCTGAATAATTAACTTATTGTAATTGTTGTTGTTATTATTAGGTGTGCGCTTTACTTACTATGACATCGATATCCTTGATGAAAAAGCCCAAAGATGAAGCTATTACATTGTTTACAATACGTTGGTTGTTTAAAATTGTATATCTCAAAGTTATGTCCCGTTTGCATTTGATCATCTTCCGAGCGGGGAATTTGGCATGGAGATGTCACCTTTTCAAAACAGCGCTTGTGTGTTGCAAACTTGCAATCTGAAACGAAAAATTAGGAGTAAAAATGGTATGTTTATTTAGTAGAAAAGCAAGGCTGTTTTGTTAAACACACAAGGTGTATTTATAAAAGAGTTCAGAAAATTACCCTTATATTCTTTTAAGTCAAAATTACCGCAAATGTTCAATTCGCTCAGCAAAAATCACCTCCATCTGTGATATGTAGCATTGAATCGTTTTTGAATACCAATATCACCGAGGTATCAATTTAGAACATTGTTATAGGTTGTTTTATTTTTAGAATGAAAAAAGAAACTAATTGTTCGTTTTACGGTGGCCAGATTAGAATTAACACACATCCCGAGATTATTTTCGGTTGCCTAAAACGTGTGGGCAATCGACCACAAGCATACGGTCAGACATTAGCCATTTTTTTTTTGGTAGCCATTTTTGGCCAAAAAGTCAACTACAAACTCAAATGTGACACTATGATTAGGATATAGACATGGAAATGCTTTTTAGTCATGTGAAAACATTTTCAGAGATTTGTATGCATTTATATTATTGAAGTGTAATTTACATTGATATTGGAGTTGGGTTTTCTTGCACTGACGTATTCAATAATAGCCTAAGTACTTGTTACACCTTTCTTTACGATAGGGCTAAGTTTAATTGATTTGGTATACATACATATGATATTACAGACTGTGTAACCTACACTGTAGAGCGTCGGTCTCTTCTGCTTTCTTTCAGCGGTTTGATAATAATACGATATGTTTTCATGAAAATTTGAACATGCGTATGAGTCTACACAGGTCGTTTTTGGATTGTTGAATGTTTTGCAGTTTTGGTTTTGTTTTTGGTAGTTTTTTTAGACCAATAAACGATATGATTGTTTGTGTTCGAATTTGTAAGAAAGGGGGTGTTATTCTGAGAAACTTGACTTTATATAGATGTCCTGAAAATACAACAAAGGTTGTGTTCTTTTTCTTTTAGAATAGGGAACCTCAAATAGCGGTGTGCGCACCAAATTTGGCGCATTGAATACGGGTCGGAGCTTGTACTCTCCCAAAACACAAATAAATGTATTAGAAATATACTGGCACTAAAGAAACCTTTAATTTTCTCATTTATGTGGCGCACTTAGGAATTGAGGACCCCTGCTTTAAAACATAAAGGTTTTATATTTATTTTTTATGCGATAGCTTTTTTTTGTAACAATATTTAAAAAAAAAGCATAGCACGTAGCTTTTTCGCCAAAAGTCATTGAGACTGAAGTTTTTTTTGGACCTAAAATGCGATTGGGTCAATAAAAACAATATTACATTTAAACTGATAAATGGACAGACATCTATATAAGAAAGACCAAGAATTTCTTACCTTGACATCGATAACCTTGGTGGTATAATCCAAATATAAAGCAGTCACAGAATTTACAATAGGTTGGCTTGGTGAAAGACTTGATTTCAAATTTATGATTACTGTCTGAAGAATCGTCAGTTGCTCCGTAAGAAGGGTGTTCATTGGTTGAAACACCATCTTTATCAGGATTTGTCATGATGCTGTATATAAACACGCCAGTCTGGGTAGCAGAGTGCACTATGACTCAGAGAGACAAACTTTACTGAATGTTGCTCAAAAAGATTATCAAATTCCGCAGATACAAGTTATTCCAGGTACTCTTGTTACGCCTTTCAAAATATCACAACACAATCAAATTCGTCCGAATCAAGATACGTTAATCCGAGCTACTTAGTATTTCATCTTACATATTTGAAGACAGCGCGACAAGGGAATATCTTCCGCGATAGAGAGTGGACAGGAAGTCACATTATTTGACACTCTTTGCCTGCATCGAGGCTTTATATATTCACCCCAGCGCCCGCCCCAGCGCTGCTGTGATTAATACGAAACTGGGTAAATTAAAGTGTCAAATATCTGTTCTTTTACTAGAAGAACTGTAAAAATCTTCAATTCTGTTTTAAATATCCGGGGCAGTACGACAAGCAATCAATGGGTGACAAGGAAACACAGTGTCAGTTTCAAGCCGTTGGGTGATAGAAACGCATTAAGTTTCTTCCCAACTTACATTGCGTTATTAGATCACGTGGTATATTTTTACCGCGCATGTCTAATACAAATAATAGCAACTGTATGCTACGTAGAGTGACTCGTCAGCCCTAATCAAAATATAAAAAAAATCTGTGCGAAATAGCGGCGGCGATATGCAGAGACCCTATCATTGCAATCCGCAATTTATATTTTAGTGAGATGCGAGCAATACAGTGTACCCTTAGGCGTGTAGGATGAGACGACAAAAACAAGTTGTTGTTACACTGAAAAAACCCTCTCGTTATTTAGTTTCATAAAGAGAAAAATGAGCTTTATGACAACATATCAAGTAGAAGTGGGAGTGCATACATATCTTTTAAACCCAAAACCTTGTATTCTTAGAATTTTGCATTTGTCTTGTCTTAATGATCCTGAAAGTCAACTAGTAAATTCAACCCTAAGGTATGACAATGATGTGAAACAAACAAGCACGACATTATATGGATTGGTTTCAAATATTTTTACAAAATGGATTGAATACTCTATAACATTACATGACGCTCAGATTCCCCCTATATGAATCACCACCCAAATACCCGATATGGGTCTGAAATACCCGACATCTTAGTTCTATCCAAATTCAATTAGTTGTAAAATGAAGTGACAAAATTGAGGGCAAAATCAATATTTTTTTTCACTGTGAATCCCTTGCTTTCTCTTGCGATCATGCATAACGGACACACACGACAACTATTATGCCTAAAAGGAAACTTGTAATCTCATTAAGAGCTTTTAGGTTATGTGCTCCACGTACGGGCTAAAAGTACGTAATAATCAAGAGCTTCTGTGAAAGGAAATCGGTTGAATCCATTTCATTTTTAACAGAATTAATATACGTTACCAAGCAATTATGTTATTTTTGTATAGAATGGAATTACAAAGTTTTAATCAACATTTTTGTCAACCCCTATTGTTTCTTACCATTTCAACTTTCATGATGGTAACAAAGGCAATGGAATTTATATTCGGCTGAAATTCATTGAAATCACAAATTTGTGGTCAGTTTTGGCCAAAATTAAAAAAGTATGAACATTTCGCAGTAGTTGAACATTATTGGACTGTTCAAACAAAATAGAAAAACAATTTTGTGCAATGGAGTTCTGGATTACAAATATTGAAAGGTACCTTGAGGTCGGCATAGTATATAATGAGATTCGGGCCATTGAAGCTGAGCATAGTCAAACAATCAGTAATGTTACCTTTGAAGTGTATTCTATCATATTGATCAGGTTCCAACATCCATAAACATGAGACAAATGTTTTAAAAACCGAAATAAAAATCCTTTCTCCGTTCAAGTTTTACCAGTACAGAAACTTTAAACCTGATTTTCTCAAAACTATAATTTTCTGAATCATCGATCACCCCGATGTCTTTTACCAATTTGGGTGTTTACTTTGCAATCGAACATCCAACCAAAAGAAAGGTGTCATTATAAATTTAAATGTATTATTTCATATGGCACCAAAAAATCAATTTTCATTTTGGGACCCTTTAGGTACATTTCGATATGAAGGGTCACATAATATAACACAGTCCTAAGATATTACTTCCGAAATTACTTCAAACTCATACATATACACTCTTTGCCTGTGTAGCCAATCAAACCTTGTTTACAACTTGTCATTGACATTCCCTTGTGAGAATAATGTACAACAATCATTTCAAGTTGAGTTCAACAAAGCTGGTTTATTACCCTCGGGTTTACTAATTAAGTTTTACTCTTGCTTCTCTATTTTACATGGGCAATTCCATAAGAACAACAACAATCAAGGGCAAAAAATGAATTTTGATTCCGAAGGTAAGCTACTTTTTCATTATCCACATGGCCTTATGACTTTGTCACACATCATCGTATAGAGCCAAAACGTACGAATAACGTACACTGTTTCGGTCATTGCAATACATGTATATCGATTACCAAACCAGTGTACGTTATTCGTACGTTCCGTGCAGTGCGACAGAGCCCTTAGCTATGAAAGGGGGATATTTTGACGGCGCATGACGATGAAAATCTGCTAAAATTCTTATTATTTTCTTTACTGTTTGCTGCCTTTTACAACAGTTTCACGATACGTGTTCTGTCGCAGTTTCACCCTTTCAGGGTGAGCGATTACCTGTGTACTATGCCAGTCTGGTTATATAAATTTGTTTCGGCTATATCTCGCAAACCTTTGACCTACACTCATGATATTTGATAAGTGGATGAGAATTATGATATGGATGGAAAGGCAAAAGAATTTTGGTCTCAATTTTAGCGTAAAATATGCAAAATAAGCATAATTATTCAAAACTTGGTTTGATTGCATATCTCCTGAACCGAAGGGCCTTTAGGATATTCAGTGAATATTGATAAAGCTCTGGTCACATTGCAGCGATAATGATAGATCTCGGACACAGTCTAGAAATAATGTTATGGCCTTGGTCACACTGGGGATACATCGGTGCCAGGCCAGGTGATTGTGGTTCGCTAGTCAGAAAATGAAATATGGTCCTCTAGTCCGAAATTAAAAAGAGTTCACTAATCCTAAGGTTCGCCAGTCCGGAAATGAAAAAAAAAGTTCGCCAGTCCGAAAATAAAATATGGTCTGCTTAGTACGAAAAATAATGAGTTTGTTGATTAGCAACCGCAACTTCGCTCGCATTTCGCCTCCGGTCTTGTCACGCTCTTTCGGCGCTCGATATTAGTGATTAATAACAAAAATTAAGTCTTTGACAAAGAGTTATAGGTAATTGTCCCACATCTGGACCGACGCTGTGCCAATGTTTTGTGATCTAGCTATACATGTAGGTTCTGGTTACGGCCTGTTATTACTTGAATACAACGCAATGAACATCTTACATTTTCCGCCAAAGTTTGCAAACAATAGCGTTTAACTGGCTTGAATTCTCATTCATATTACCATTCCGCCAGATTACGATTTTTACACCATCTAATAGGTGATTTCTTTATTAATTTCTACGACTATAATTGTGTTATTTTCAATTCTGTTCCAAATCTGTAAATTCCAGATCTAATCAACTATAGCAATATAATTTTTAAAAATGTGCTTTGGCATTGTTGTATATTTCTGAGTCGCGTTAAGCCAGTTTCAACATGTTTTTGCTTTTTAGAAACCGATTCTTTTCCACTCGAAAGAAAATAACATAAATAAAGGATTCGAAACATTTCAGAGGTAATACGTCAAAAATAATTCAAGAAACATGAAACATGAAATATTTTATTTTCATGTTGCTTCCGGTTAAATTCTTAAGTCGTTCTAATCCACATATTTATATATTTCAACGATTGATGTCAGTAAAACTATTTGGGCAGGTCCGTAGTCGTGGGCGTAGTGATATCTTGAGGAAAAGTAACTTCAAGTTAATAAATCAAATTGTATTGATTGAATTGTCTATGATTAAATCTATAATACAATAGTCATGGGATTTTTTCCTCTGAATTGTATTTCTGAGGCAAACCTTTATTATGTTTTGGCCTTATCACACATATTGCCAATGACACTTCCGTAATGTTCACAAGTGCAGACGTACCATGAGTATTTGTAATGTGTGAGTAGGTAGAGAAATAATCTGAGATGAATCATTTGAAGTAAAAAAAAAAATCTCTTATTTTTCATTTGAGTGTCGTTGTGGAATTGCCAATATTTCCTGAGGAGCTAGAGCATGTTAAGTTATCCTTGGATGATCATCATGGTTGCTATAAAAGACGGTTTCTTACCATTTAAGAAAAGAACTATTAATATCAACAGAATAAGATATATGGAATATTTTGTAATAAATTGTTTGAAAATCATCATATTTCACTTGCCGATTTTATTTGGTATTACAATAATTACGATTTTTTTTGAATGATGCATTTTTGTACACACTTTTGAAACACAGATCTAAATGTTCAAAATGTTCAAAACATGTACCTGATACTTCACATCTACTTCATAATATGTTGAATTTTAATGAAATTCAAATTCAAATTACAGATAATGTTATTCATGATAAAATGCAGGATAATCAGATATGGCTCGTGCATAAATGACTGTAATTGTTAGACTTCAATCATCTAATTCCTTAAAACAACCCTTTTAGATTTTGATCAACTACACTAACATAATGACTGGAATTGACGATGCACATTAGATAATCATGAATCATGCTAAGAACGAGCTTCCTGCTTGGAGAAAAGAAGCACACTAATCGCTGCAATCAATATCATTATCTCGAATAGAATTCACCGAATTTTGAAAGTAATGAACGTTAATCGGTGCAATGTATTCACGAATTATTGGAACTGTGACCCGATGCATGTTGACACAGTTTATCTCCCGGAATCTTAACAATGTTTTTGGTTTTTTACATTTGTGACCTATATGACGAACAAGCCGTAAAAGCGACCAACTTCTATTTACGCCAAAGGAGAAAACACAATGGTCGTAATTTTAAATTTAAAAATATCAATAACTGGTCAGTAGAAGCCTGTGTTTTATTTCACCACCTGGAATTTTATTTAGAGCTGTGTCAAGACTGATATAAAATGAAATATAAGTTGAACCTGTCACTATAAATTTGG
The DNA here is from genome assembly GCA_000969725.1 of Ophiothrix spiculata. Classification (NCBI taxonomy): domain Eukaryota; kingdom Metazoa; phylum Echinodermata; class Ophiuroidea; order Amphilepidida; family Ophiotrichidae; genus Ophiothrix; species Ophiothrix spiculata. The sequence goes on from JXSR01S002030.1 coordinate 16,289, forward strand.
TTATCCTGCAAGAGCATTAATAAGGACTCGCCGCAATTTTATTCGGCAAACCTTGGGGTATTTGAGTTTTTGACGATTGTGCATCGCGTCTTTGCAAAAAGCGCGCATAATACATGTAAAAACAAGCATATAGCATTGTGTACATTGTGGCATATCATTCGCGCAAAGTAGATTTTGGAGGACACCATGTGTACCCAAATACCCCCAATATCTATGTCCTGCTCACAAATTAAGAATAGGCCCAATATTATATTGAAGACTTACAACTATTGGGTCTTTGTTCAACATAAATTCCTAACACGTCTGTAGCCGGTGTTGCAGGTTTGTGACCCGGTCACATGTGACCCACCCGTCAGTGACCCACCCCAAATTGGAACATTAGAGTGTTTGTTCTCTAAACCGGATGTAACTATGCAATAGGGTTGAGCGGTATACAACAAAAGTTGCCGTACGTTGGGCAATAGATAGGGTGGTAGAATATTTTTAAGTTTTCACAAATTTAATATAGGGAAAAGCACTGGGATCATTGAATGGGTCAGTGTTTGAAGATTGATACTAGATTTATTGTGGATAGTAGGCCTAGGTACCCTACTGGTGGTGACATTGATGTTTGTTATAGGGCTGTAAGTGTAACTTTGGAAATAATTAAAAAAGTGAAAATTACAAGTGGATGCATTAACGGCTGGTTTGGGATTGACAGTCAAATATTATGAAATACAATATGAAACATAGCGACGGATTAAACGTTTCAATTTTTAAAAAATTTAAATCACTAAAATATTTTTGATCATTATTATTGTTTAATAGCTTGTATATGTGGAAAAAACCTCTATCTGAAGTCTTGCTTTTACAATATTAATGTTTTTACTTTTCCATACTCTCAAAAAACACGAACGATAAGCTCACTTTAAGATAGAAAATTTGTCGTTTTTATATCCAGCTGCTATTTGAACATGGTCTACGATATATGATCACTGAAATCAGATATTTTGAGTAAAACAAATGTCATGGGAAAACCTGCACTTATATTTTCCTAATTTTATTATTATTTTGGAGAAATTGTATTTTGCAATAGACATATCATAGAACAGAAATAAATAAACTGAAAAAGCAACAATCACATTACATTTGTTTTGTTGCATTAATTGTTTATTTTGTATTTAAAAGTTTGTTATAAAGATCATTAGAGTTTGTTTGTTTATTTGTTTGTACATTTTATTTAATAGAAACACCATATCCCCGAACATTTCCAGTTGACAAATTTATTAATGTTGAGCACTTCTAAAAATATGTGTCCTTAATGACACTCCTAATGTTTCGTGTATTAGCCATGTGAAATATGAATAGCAGAAGATAAGAATTGAATTGATACAGTTTGCTTGGATTCAAAGTTTACAAAATTGTACCTTTCAAACAAAGAAAAAGTCAGCATATTTGAGTTTAGTTTTCGTTTTTGTAAACTGTTTTAATCCGACGCTGACGCTCATGCCCTGGTTCGATTTGTTCGGCGAAGTGTAATAACGATGCGATTACCATGGCCCACAACATACATCGGGCTATAGTTGATCACAATGTGACAATAGCCAGAAAACATGTATCAGTTGTAAAACTAGTAATGTATTCAGTTTTTTTAATCTACTATTTACTTGAGTTTTTGTAATCTGGTAAAATTACAATGTTATCCTTAACTTTGAATTTAATTATTATCGTTCTGTTAACCAGCAACTGATGAATGTTTAAATTAACTATTGAATGTTTAAATTCATCTTATAAAAATAATTATCTTTAAGTGCCATATGTCATCGTCGTTAGAAGTAGGAAGAAGCCGTCTAGGCGTATCCTTTGTTTGGAGGTAATGTATACCATTAAGTGCTTATTAGATGAAAATGATGTATCCTTAAATTATTTTCTATTGTTGACCATTAAAAGATTACAAAAAATGAATTTCATGGTGAGTAGCACAATAAATTGTAATTGTCCGTATTGGGTTAACAAAATTGTTACTTCCCTGCTTCCATGGACTGGTAAACATAAAAGAATTACGATTCACAAATATGCAAATGTTACCAAAAGCTGAGAAACAAATTTGCTTACAATAGATTTGAACTCAGACTGAGTATTGAAGCAAGCTAGATGCAGGTGTATTGGAACATTAAGCACTCAAAAGAAATGCAATGTTGATGAACAGGCAAACTGTCAGAGGAAATGTTCTAAACTAGTTAGGTAAGGAGAACAAATTCCTATTATGTGATCTTGGTTATAAGGTTTACAATATGAATTGTCATATTGTCGATATTTAAACTGTCTCCGTAATTATTTAATTACCATATTTTTGATTTCAAATATGAGGTCGTATAGTTTTAATGATTTTAAAGTAGCACTTATGACAATCGTTCGAATTCAAAACAATTTTGCAAACTATGTTTTGTGATTTTTGAGACTCACTTCAACTCCGGAATAACCTTACTTCACTATGTTTACAGAGATTGTTTACCATTTCTGATGTGCAGTATTCTGAGGTGGCTCTTGGACGAATTTGAAATTGATTATTGTGAAGGGTTCTTTATGCATAAGTGTGACTGTCCATTTCAAAGGAGCCTAAATGCAGCAAACTTCATTTTATGTTACAGGTGCAAATATGTGTCAAGGTCGTAATTTGCCGAAATTGATTTTTTGACAGATTCATTATCCTTGTGCTTACTTCAAAACACCAGCAACATGTTTCATTTCAAGAAAATGATCTGAAATATTAAATATATCTGTTATTTTTAGGAAAATCAATAGAAAATATATGGCTTACTGATCTTGAACGTGTTTATCTCATTTATTCATTTCACTCCCTGACAACCTTTGTTGGACCATAACTAGACTCCTGGAAATTGAGCGGAGTCATTTTAATTCTTATAGTATGGTCTTTATAAATATTCAAAACAGGGCAAAATGACAAGAGGTTGTTTTACGGCTGGTTTGGGATGGACGGTCAGAAATGACAAAGACAAAGGAGATGCAATAAATGACCCATCAACAGCATTGATATGTCCTGTAATTAATTAAACACCAAATAGTTGATGTACTTTGTGCATCAAAGACAAATGTTTCCTAAACTTGATGAAATACTTTATTCTTTATAAAACACGAACAGTTTACAATGATTATAACATAGGCACTAATATACAAACATAAGATTTTAGATATGGAGCTTATCATAACACAGGTAGAAAGGGTGTCACTAAATATGTACAAAGGCTTACATTTGATGAAATACTTTATTCTTTATAATACACGAACAGTTTACAATGATCATAACATAGGCAATGATATATAAACATAAGATTTTAGATATGGAGCTTATCATAACACAGGTAGAAAGGGTGTCACTAAATATGTACAAAGGCTTACATTTGTACTTTTACAGTTGACACTTGACATTTAAAACTTTAACCAAAAATATAACTTATATAGAATGTTTATTTGTGTCGCAAATTATCGTCGTTTAAACAAAAGTAAAAAGAGTTAAAAACAATACTTATTAAGGTTTTGACAGAATTGAAACCTCATCAAAAGTTGGCAGAAATCCTCCATAGACACGTGAACGTTGAAATGCACCCTGCAGATCAGACATAATTGGTATGTCATGTTTATGGATAAATGTGGGTCCCCGATAATGTGACCTCACGTATGGAGTTACAGCCCATTTCACTTGACACAAATCTAATTCAATAGAAAACAATGTTGACAAGTGATACATCATTTTTTTTACTTTGTCTGGGTTTCTTTGGAACAGGCAACAAATGCAAATTACATTTGTTATTTTTCTATTTATACCAAAATATGATACTTTTGTTAAAAAATTGGTACAGGTACCTGTAGCTTCAAAAATCAATACTTGTCAACTTGGCCACTGACAGTTCGTACCATAATTATGGCGGTTTACACTACCCAACATTTTCTTTCATCAGCCTCCTGGACAGAGGAGGGTTGAGCAAAAGCAAAACAAAATTAGAAATGTGGCCTGTCAGCAACATCCCGACAATCCTGAATTACAGAAAGAGTCAATAATTGCATCACATGCCCGAATGTTCTTATGATATGTTGATTTTACTCTGAAACAGGCAATTTTGCCCGGCAATTTTGATTGTTCATGTATATATAACTCTCACAGACAAAAGGTGTTCATCTGACCCCAAGGTAGAATCAGAATCCCTTTACTCTACCTCAGGTGTCACGCATTAGAGTCAAGACACTTGATTCTACTATCATAACAAATAGAGTCTCCTATTTGTTGAATGAAGAGTCACTTTGACTCTGCTAATAGAGTCAGAAGCCCCATTCTCCTGGAGTTATGCATAGGGATTACCCACAATTCGATAGTTTGTTGCTTACCTGGCGGTCATTGATTGAACAGACGTGGGAGCTGTTTGCTAAAATAAGTATTTACACTAACAAATATACCTGTATTTTCACTTAAAGTTTTGCCCAAAGTTTGCTATTAAAGCACGGCTTCGTAACGAAGTGGATAAGGCATGTGATTCTCAATCCAAACGACTCCAGTACGAAATCCACTTATGTCCAAATGGGCCAAAATTTACCATTTGAAAAGAAATATAATTGTATGCGTCATTCTACATAATTTACTCAAACACTGGAAATTAGTTTACTTCTCACTTTTACTTCACTTTAAAGCATATCAATATCAGAACGTTAATATCTTCTAAAAATATTACAAAATCCGTAATCTATATCAATACCAGCATCAGTGTAAAGGCTTGACGTCGCTAGACTAGTCTTTCTGTCCTCAATGAGAGAATTCTGTTTAGAAATAGTAATCTAGAAATGTCGCATAATTTGAGCATTGCCAATCAATGGGACATTTTATGTACTTGTATTTGGACCTAAATAAGAATTGAATATATGCATTAATATATTCTTACTTATCTGATATAATTATCCATAAATCAGAAAATATAGTCGATAAGAAGTTCTCACTTCGGTAAGGAAGTCTAGTAACGCATCGTCAAATGTGTTACACACCCGTATGGCCTATTAAATGATATACAGTCTCAGAGTCTATGATTAAAGTACAAGGACCAGCCCCGACCGACTCTGATTTGCTTAAGGAACTTTACACATTCACCTGAAACAGAAAATAAACATGAACAAATATTATTAAAATTAATCTTAACCTGAAAAATTGAACGAATTAATAATACCAAAAAAGGTAACAAACGAACAAACTGAGCAAAAGGGTCTACGCTATTGTGAGATTGTAGTAGTTCATGAAGCATCATGGTCGTAGAGCATATTTGACTTTACAGATTTTACAGATTAAGTAAGTGCTTCAGAAGCAAATTTATCAAATTCTAAGTCATTCATGCTCACGGAGCAAATACTCCAACATAACCCCTTATAAGTATAAGTACAGTGGAACCTCGTTGACACAAAATCCTTTAACACAAAAACTCTGATAACACAAAATGTTTGTTGTGTCCCAAGTATTGATTTACTATGTGAAATCAATTGGATAACACAAAATCCTTAACGCGATTCCACACTCTTAGAAAGAAAGTATCAAATATGAGACAAAAAGGATCAATTTTGATCCTTTTTAGGTATCAAATATGAGCTTATCCTTTAAGGATCAAAGTGATCCCAAAAAAAGGATCAACATTTTTGATCCGAAAAAGGATCAAATATTTCTTATAAAAAAGACCTGCAAAAACATCACACTGAAGTGACGCTAGCAGGGTTTGAACCCACGCCGCACTCATACCTGCTGGCAATTACGAGACCTTCGCTCTAACCACTCGACCACGCCGGACTGTGTGATGATATCAACGTATTTATATATGTTACACCATTGTATACATTCCCCGCTGTGTAGTGGATATTGGGTTGTACTCAAATATGAAACAAAAGATACATTGGATCCAAACGCGGTATCAAATATGAGCTCATCCTTTCCGTATCAAAGTAAACCAGAAATACGGATCAAAACTTTGATATTGTAATCAAAAAGGATAAAAATAAAATGATCCTAAAAAAGGATCAAAAATGATCCTTGTGAATTTGATCCATTTGTATATATTGATCCGCAAAAGGATCAAAAGTGATCCTTAAAGGATCAAAATAAAATGATCCCGACAACTACTCGTATATTTGATCCCGGCCTTCTAAGAGTGCACTGATTTTTGAACATATGCTCGGTAAACAATACTCAGATTCATGTATAGTGTTTCTTGTGTGTGATGAAATGTTACAAGAATGAGGAAATGTGTTCAGTATATTTTGTATTTATGTCAAACAAACTCTATTTTACTATAAGTGCTATAAACCGCTGTCCAATATAAATTTTGATCGCATTTGACCATGTTAAACTCGTTTGTTAAACACACAGACTTAACGCTCTTTTTTATTTTCCATCGGTCAATTTTTGTGTTTCGCCAAAGAGTCTTAATGAAATCGTAATATTAAGCTAAATCCAATAATATTGTACTTACAGATATGTAAGTAAAGAAGTAAATCAGGACGGCAAATAATATTGCCATTAAAAATGACCGTTTTGTTTGTTCTTGAAATATGAAAAACAAAGCACTTTAAACTGACACTTACAATTATGGAGGACTTATAACGTGTAAGATGAGATATATATCCTGATATTCAAATGTAAAAGATTACGGATAAAAATCATCTTGTTTAGGCTTTCGCCAAGGAAACACAACAAGGTACTTGGGTACCTAGGAGGAAGCTATTAAATGCAGGAGGAATACCAGAGTACCCGAAAAAAAAAATCTGCGGAAGCAAGCATTGAGTGAAAACCAAATGCACATAAAGCGCCGGGCCGGGAACCGAACCCGGAACCTCATTGAACTCAGGGAAGTACCACTGCGCCAACCCGCTCCCCCAAGTTGTAATAAGCAGTAATATTACCCGTGAAAAGTAGATAAAATCATATTTGTATTAAACAAATATAAAAGATATGTCAACATAGTTTTAATATACTTTATAAGTTATTCTTTTCCAAAATGTAATTTATGTTGAAGATGTTAAAGGACGTGAAGAATGTTTGGTCTATTTATGATAACAAGCTAAAACTTAATTAGACAATAAGCATATGCTTCGCACCGTTCAGTTGAGGTCAGTGTCATGAATTATTTCTTAGAACGTCAGTTTCCGAAAAAGATATCTAACTTGTATATATTGTAAGAACCCACGAGAACAGTTTAAGCTTACCCCATATTATCTTCAAGCGAGAATGTGGTTATTGTATTTTCACTCGGGACTTAGTGGTTTGAATATAAATGGTTTAGAAATATTTGTAAAAAAACTCTACAAACCTAAAGATGTTAAAAGATTGATGACTATTAAACCGCAGTAGAGCAGTGAAATATAAAATGGACTGAAAATAAACTCAGATTGCTTATTTTTTGTATAAACCTTTAGAGATTTATAATAAAATTAAGATATATTTCAATATTTGAAATCTTTCTTTTAAATGGACGAAATGAATGGATGGAACCGAATAAAGATCCTTTATAGTTTATATGAGTAGCAATAGAATTGTGAAAATTCTCGATGGACCTTATAGAGCAAGATGGACCATTAAACCGTGGATTTTGGTGATTTACTTCTTGTTGTGCATACCTATTGTACATCAAGTAAACATTTCTTACCAGGAGTAGTTTATCTGTTATCCTTTTTGTTTTGGGCGGTTGTATTACATCGATGGCCAACTATGGTCACGCATCTCTTGTGGGTGGAAAACTTACAATCTAAAGAGAAAAAAGTTTCAAATATATATGAGTTGAAACATTTGTCTGAAAATAAAATACTCTGACTGGAGTAGTAAAATGTAAAGGGATGTATATGTACAGGTCGGAATGTACATCTCTCTTTCGCATATCGATAGGGCCAGACTAAAATTGATGTTCATTAGGCCGAATATAAAATAAACCATGTTTTAACAAATTCTTTAACATACATTTTAAAAACATGTTATTAGAGAGTTAATATTAACTCTCTAATAACATGTTTTAAAATTCATGTTAAAGTATGATCAAGGACCAGTACATGAGCAACTTCTGATTCTCGGACTTGGAAATCAGTTTGAAAAAGAAAATATTTTAAAATCAATTTAATTTATGATGATTTATTAATGACGAATGCCAAATTTATCATAGTATATATATTTTTATGATAAATATGTTTTAATAAGTTGGTCCTTTGACTTATCGTAGTTATCACTCCTGAATAATTAATTTCTTGTAATTTTCTTTTTTGTTTTTAGGTGCACGCTTTACTTACTATGGCATCGATATCCTTGATGAAAAAGCCCAAAGATGAAGCTATTACATTGTTTACAATAAGTCGGTTGTTTAAAGTTGTATATCTCAAAGTTATGTCCCGTTTGCATTTGATCATCTTCTGAGCGAGGAATTCGGCATGGAGATGTCACCTTTTCAAAACAGCGCTTGTGTGTTGCAAACTTGCAATCTGAAACGAAAAAATCAGAAGAAAAAAAATTGGAGGTTTATCTTGAAGAAAAGCAAGGCTGTTTTGTAAAAAAACACATGGTGTATTTGTGATAGAGTTCAGAAATTACCGTATATTCTTTTAAGTCAAAATGACCGAAAATTTTCAATTCGCTCACTAAAAATCACTTTCATGCGCACATAACGTCATATTTGTGATATGTAGCATTGAATCGTTTTTGAATACCAATATCACCGATGTATTAAGTTAGAACATTGTTAGATGTTGTTTTATTTCTAGAATGAAAAAAAGAAACTTATTGTTCATTTTACGGTGGCCAGATTAGAATTAACACTCATCCCAAGCTTATTTTTATTTGGTAGCCATTTTTGGCCAAAAAGTCTACTACAAAGTCAAATGTGACACTATGATTGTGATATAGACATGGAAATGCTTTTTAGCGATGTGAAAACATTTTCAGAGATGTGTATGCATTTATATTATGGAAGTGTAATTCACAGAAGGGAAATATTGGAGTTGGGTTTTCTTGCACAGACGTATTCAATAATAGCCTACGTACTTGTTACACCTTTCTTTACGATAGGGCTAAGTTTAATTGATTTGGTATATATACATACATATGATATTACAGACTGTGTAACTTACACTATAGAGCGTCAGTCTCTTCCGCTTTCTTTCAGCGGTTTGATAATAATACGATATCTTTTCATGGAAATTTGAACATGCGTATGAGTCTACACAGGTCGTTTTTTGATTGTTGAATGTTTTGGTTTTGTTTTTTGTAGTTTATTAGACCAATAAACGATATGATTGTTTGTGTTCGAATTTGTAAGGAAGGGGGTGTTATTCTTAGAAACGTGATTTTATATAGATGTGCTGAAAATACAACAAAGGTTGTATTATTTTCCCTTTAGAATAGGGATCCTCAAATAGCGGTGTGCGCACCAAATTTGGCGCATTGAATACGGGTCGGAGCTTTTACTCTCTAAAAACAAAAAGAAATGTATTAGATATATACTGAAAAAAGATTTATTTGGCACTAAAGAAACCTCTCAAAATTTTCTCATGTATGTTGCGCACTATAAGAAATATTTGGGGACCCCTGCTTTAAGACATTAAGGGTTTTGTTTTTATATTTACTTTTTATGCGATAGCTTCTTTTTTCTTCTTCTTTTTTTTTTTTTTTTTTTTTTTTAGCTTAGCTTTTTCGCAAAAAGTCACTGAGACTGAAGTATTTCTCGGCCTAAGATATTATTGGGTCAATAAGAACAATGAAAAATGGACAGACATCTATTTAGGAAAGACCACGAATTTCTTACCTTGACATCGATAACCTTGGTGGTATAATCCAAATATAAAGCGATCACAGAATTTACAATAAGTTGGCTTGGTGAAAGACTTGATTTCAAATTTATGATTACTGTCTGAAGAATCGTCAGTGGCTCCGTAAGAAGGTTGTTCATTGGTTGGAACAGCATCTTTTTCAGGATTTGTCATGGTAGATAAACACGTAAGTCTGGGTTGCAGGGTACGCTATGACTTAGAGACAAATTTTACTGAATGTTGCTCAACAAGATTATCAAATTCTGAAGAATCAAGTAATTCCAAGTACTCTTGTTACGCCTTTCGAAATATCACAACACAATCAAATTCGTCCGAACCAAGATACGTTAATCCAAGCTACTTAGTATTTCATCTTACATATTTGAAGATAGTTGTAGGTAAAAATCAGCGCGACAAGGGAATACCTTCCGCGATAGATAGTGGACAGGAAGTCACATTATTTGACACTCTTTGCCTGCATCGAGGCTTTATATATTCACCCCAGCGCTGCTGTGATTAATACGAAACTGGGTAAATTAAAGTGTCATATATCTGTTCTTTCACTAGAAGAACTGTAAAAATCTCCAATTCTGTCTTAAATATCCGGGGCAGTACGACAAGCAATCAATGGGTGACAAGGAAACACAGTGTCAGTTTCAAGCCGTTGGGTGATAGAAACGCATTAAGTTTCTTCCCAACTTACATTGCGTTATTGGATCACGTGGTATATTTTTACCGCGCATGACTTATACAAACAATAGTAACTGTATGCTACGTAGAGTGACTCGTCAGCCCTAATCAAAATATTAAAAAACTGTGCAAAATAGCGGCGGCGATATGCGGAGACCCTATCATTGCAATCCGCAATTTATATTTTAGTGAGATGTGAGCTATACAGTCTACCCTTAGGCGTGTAGGATGAGACGACAAAAACAAGTTGTTGTTAAACTGAAAAAAGAACTCTCGTTATATAGTTTCATAGAGAGAAAAAAGAGCTTTATGACAACATATCAAGTATAAGTGGGAGTGTATACATATCGATTAAACCCAAAACCTTGTATTCTTAGAATTTTGCATCGAGTCTATAGGGTTTACAGAATTGTCTTTAATGATCCTGAAAGTCAACTAGTATATTCAACCCTAAGGTCTGACAATGATGTGAAGCAAACAAGCACGGAAGTTTATGGTTTGGTTTCAAATATTTTTACAAAATGGATTCAATATACCCTATAACATTACATGGCGCTCAGATTCCCCCTTATGAATCCCCACCGAAATACCCGATATCGGCCTGAAATACCCGACATGAATCCTTTGCTTTCTCTTGCAATCATACATAACGGACACACATGACAAAAGATTAAAAGGGCTTAACAGTATGTTGTAATCATACAACTATTATGCCTAGAAATAAACTTGTAATCTCATTAAGATCTGCTCCACGTACGGGTTAAAAGTACGTAATGATCAAGTGTTTTTGTGAAAGGAAATCGGTTGAATCCATTTCATTTTTAAGAGAATTAATATACGTTACCAAGCAAAGACGCTATTTTTGTACAGCAATGGAATTGCAAGTTTTAAACAACATATTTGTCAAACCCAAAATATTTATCACCATTTCAACTTTTATAATGGTAACAAAGGCATTGGAATTTTGTATTCGGCTAAAATTTGGTAAAATCAAATATTTTTAGTCAGTCTTGACCAAAATTACGAAAGTATGGAAATTCCACAGCAGTTAAACGGTATTGAACTGTTCAAACAACACAATTTTTTGTACGATGAACAAAATGAAGTTCTGGATTAACAGCACTAGTCACTAAAATTAACGACACATTTTCCACCGATTTAACACACACAGCATTTCTCATACATTTCTTACTGTGTAGCCAATCAAACCTTGTTTACAACTAGTCATTGACATTCCCTTGTGAGAATAATGTACAACAATCATTTCAAGTTGAGTTCAACAAAGACGGTTTATTACCCTCGGGTTTACTAATTAAGTTATACTCTTGCTGCTCTATTTTACATGGGCAATTCCATAGCAACAATAACAATCAAGGGCAAAAAATGAATTTTGATTAAAAGTTAGCTACGTTTTCATTATCCCCGTGGCTTTGGAATCAGCCCAGTATTCATGAGGTTCGTTTCTCATAAAATGCGTGCACGTTCGTTATTCATAATTTTAAGGCTCCAGTCCCTTTTCCGTCTCGCTTGGCTGAACGTCATGTTTACTGCAAGTGTTTGCCCTACTTACACATGTCAGAATACCCCAATTATTGGCGTACACAATGGGTGCCATAATTCTGATCTGAGAACCACTAGTCCGAATCTGAAACCACTGCGCTAGTCCGACAAAAATGTCTGACTGGCGCAGTGTTTTTCAGATCCTTACTAGCGCCGTGTATCTCCTTTTTGGATTAGTGCCGTGTCGGAATAGCCGCGTGTCGGACTAAGAACGTAATACCCGGTCACACTGGGGATACATTGGTGTCAGATCAGGGGGATTGTGGTTTGCGAAAACCTTTTTTTTTATCATGTTAGAAGGGGGTGATAAATGTTTGTAAAATTAGTAATAATAACATGATGTAGAATCTTCTAGTCTTAAAAATATACTATCCAAAAAACAAAAGAAAGAAAGAGTGCTTTAATCGTGCAATAGGACCAATATTTTTATTCAATAACATATGACGTGTTAACAGTAGAACGCGGCATCTGTCACCCCATAAACATTCACCTTTCGTATCCCAGATGCAAAGGACTATTTGCGCTTTAAACGTTTGGCTAAGCTAGGTGATTGTGCCACGTCGTGATCAAGCTCTACGTTCTGGTCACGCCCTGTATTACTTGAATACACCGCAATGCGCATCTTACATTTTCCCGCCAAATTGTGCAAATATAGCGTTTGATTGGCTTGATAGCCGCATTCTCAGTCTCCGCTAGGGTGCTATTTGTACTCAATCTAATCAGGGAAATCTTTATTTATTTCTATGACTAAAATTGTGTTATTTTCAATTCTGTTCCAAATCTGTAAACTTCAGATTTAATCAACTATAACACTCTAATTAAGATGAAAAAAATACGCCTGTGCATTGTTGTTTATTTCTGAGTCGCTTTAAACCAGTTTCAACCTGTTTTCGCTTTTCGATTCGTTTTTGAGAAACCGGGGTTTTTTGTCACAGAAAAGGAAATAAGATAAAAAAGATTATTCGACACATTTCAGAGGTAACACGTCAGAAAATATTCAAGAAACATGAAATATTCTATTTTCTTGTAGCTTCCGGTTAAATTCTAAAGTCGTTCTAATCCACATATTCATATTTTTCAACGATTGATGTCGGTAAAACTATTTGGGCAGGTCTATAGTCGTGGGCGTGCGTGAAATCATTAGGAAAAGTAACTTCAAGTTAATTAATCAAATTGTATTGATTGAATTGTCTATGATTAAATTTATAAAGAGTCATAGGATTGTTTCCTCTGAATTGTATTTCTGACATAAACCTTTATTATGTTTTGGCCTTATCACACATATTGCCAATGACACTTCCGAGTGCAGACGTACCAGGAGTATTTGTAATGTGTGAGTAGGTGGAGAAATAATACGAGATGAAACATTTGAAGTAAAAAATCTCCTATTTTTCATTTGAGTGTCGTTGTGGAATTGCCCATATTTCCTGGGGAGCTAGAGCATGGTAGGTTATCCTGGGATGATAATCCGTCTTGCTGTAAACAGAATTGAGTTGCAATTCGAGTGAAATTACTTCAATATACTTATAAAAGACGGTTTCTTAACATTTAAGAAAAGAACTATTAATATCAACAGAATAAGAAATAATGGAATATTGTGTGAAAAATAGGTTGAAATTTATCTCATTTCACTCGCAAACTTTTACAATTACTGTGTACAGTTACTTCGTCAACTATTTTTTTGTACACACTTTTAAAACACAGATCTTAATGTTCAAAATGTTCAAAACATGTACCTGCTACTTCACAACTACTTCAAAACATGTTGAACTTTAATGACATTCAAATTCAATTTACAGATAATGTTATTCATAATACAATGTAGGATAATCAGATATGGCTCGTGCATAAATTTCTATAATTTTCAGATTTCAATCATCTCTTCCTTAAAACACCCCTTTTAGATTTTGATCAACTACTCTAACATAATGACTGGAATTGACGATGCATATTAGATAATCAGGAATCATGTTAAGAACGAGCTTCCTGATTGGAGAAGAGACGCACACTAATCGCTCCAATCAACATCATTATCTGGAATAGAATTCAACGAATTTTGAAAGGAATGAACGTTAATCGGTGCATTGTATTCACGAATTACGGGAACTGTGACCCGGTGCATGTTGACACAGTTTATCTCCCGGAATCTTAAAAATGTCTTTGTTTTTACATTTGTGACCTATATGACGAACAAGCCGTAAAATCGTAATTGTAGTTGATCGTAAGTTAAAAATCAATGGGTCGGCAGAATGCCGGCAGAGGCGTGTGTTTTATTTCGGTTATTTTGTTTTCCAAATTTAAAAAAAATATATAAGCAGATGGAATTTGAAATTTGTAGAATATGATCAACTTAACACAAAAATGCTTTTAAATGTCTCCGATAATCATAGTTTGCTAAAGAAATTGAATTTAAAGTTAGAGTACGAGAATTCATATACTGTATAGTACGTGATTTCCGTTACTCTACACGAATTCATGTACCATATTTAGAGAACATCAATTACGAGCTTTCTAGAACTGAAATGTAGTACATGAAATAACAAAACAAACCTCCTTTCATACGTCAAATTAATGACGTATCTTACACAAAATTTGATATTTACATACACGCTTTCCTGAGGAGATTTATTTCAAAAATGCACCCGTTTCCATGTTGATTGGATTATTGTATATTTCCCTCCTGCCTTGATTTCATTAACAAGGGGTTATTTTGCTGTTCCATTTTTAATTCAAGCCCGTTGAAATTAGTTATATCTTATCTGTCTATTTTAACTTTTCTGCACTAAGTCTCAAAGGAGGGTTTCTCAACGAACAAAATCCGGACAAAATCAGCCCATAATGTTTTATTTTCATTTTCTTGACAAGTAACAATGTATTCTTTTTTTTTCCTTTCTTAGCAGTCTGCCTGATGTGTTTGTTCCGGAAACTTTGAGCAGGTATGTGTTGCACACGTGACGAAACCCAGAAAGCTTTAATGATTCTAGCAAGAACACTGTTCGATCTAGTTTGAAAGACAACAATTCTGAAAAGGACACCTTCATTACGTATTTTATTTCCAAACTGATGGTCAACCCATTTCTGTAAAACCACACTTCATAGACTACCAACTTCATCAGAGCTCTTCATGTCAGGATATTCTGATACCATAGTTCTTAACCATAGAGTAGCACTGGGTAGACAAGTGCGTTGACTATCGAAGAAAACAACAATAGCTACTTTTAATTTTACTTCTGTAGGTCGATGGAATACATTGCATGATTCTAGTACGGAATTTTGAGAATGTAACTCATTTTGCGTATGAAACGTTTTAAAACGCTGGTGACGACATAACTTGTTTGTTTGTTCATTTTTTTGCTTTGTCTATTTTTTTTTTTGTGTGTAACATTATAACTGTTAACTAAATCAATGCAGAACTACACGTTTCAAAATCGAGTCAAATGTCCTATTTCACTTTGTCACTTGCTGTAAATAAACTCTGTAAAATCTACTAAATTGCATGTAAACAAGTTTTTCGTCGCATTTGATAAACTACTTTTGGGAGCGAGCTGTCTACAAATGTTATTTATTTAGCAGGAAATAGAAACCCTCTATTCAAAGCCCGTATGACACATTATCTGACCATATTAATGTGAATATAGGTTAGGTTATTTATTGGTGAAGTAAAATAAATATTCCTGTATAGGTTTTTAATTATTGTACTTAATCTATAGGGGATTATGTCTTTACAGGACGGACCATTTTTGTAACAAATGCTGCTTATAGCTGGTACGACGTGGACGATTCGGTGAAAAGAAATCAGCATTTGATTATATATGATCAATATATTATGCCATCAATATTTCATGTTCACGGTAAACGGTAATAAAAGAATTAAAATTAAAGGATGATCGACGTTCAAATATCCCATTATGTGTACAATTTGAAGAATTTGAATTACAAATTTTAACAAGTTGCAAACATTTGTTTTGTACATTTCTATTATTGTTATTATTATTATTTTGAACCATTCAAAACACAAGTTGGAATATACTACACACTATTTTGACTATAATTGTGAACTGACCCAATTATATTGCAAACACTTTCATATAGTTCCTAGTTTCCGTAGGTATTTTCGATAAAGTCTGGTTTCAACCTCAACACACAATTTCCTATAGTATCACCCTGGGACATAAGCACTGATACTCGAACAGGAAATGTAAATAGTCGAATAAAAAGCTTTTGAACAAAGCCATCAATCAAACTGTTTACACTGCAGTCGTTTCTTACAGATGCTTAGCAATGGCAGGTCCCTTGTGGACCATCTTGGTGATGGTCAAAATTAGCTGCTTCTAAGAGACGACATGCTTATTATTACCAACTAAAACTATTAGTACAAGCACCTGTATTTGTAGATGAAAATTCAATCAAAAGCAAAAATGATGTTCAGTATCGTCCGTTTCAACGTTATATATGTGTCAGCTACTTACAATATATACCTAAATAAAAGGGTACACACTTTTCCACAAATGTATCAATCAAAATCCATGTTTGCTAATTGCATGCAATGATTCCCTTTGGACCATTGCTCAAACTCGCATCCGATCTAGTTTTCAATAATTATATCAGTTTATTAATCATGTTATCAGTGTATTGGAAGCTAGCCTGTAATTTTAGCGAATTCTAAAATCCAAGTCTCGCCAAACGAGAAAAAAAAATGGTCGCGAGATTTTTTTTTTACGTGACTTGCTGAAAAGGCTAACTATGAACCCTTATTATCTGAAACGGGTGAGAGCAAATGTGAATTGGGAACGCGGGTATGAACATTTGTAGTTTTCCAATGAAATTAATGTGATTTTTTCTACTGTTAATAAAAAAAAAAAAAGAAGCATTATATTATATTTTCTATGAAAAACAACGATTTGAGTCTTCTGAAACAATCGGATTTGAACCCTTAACATCCATATTGTTTTAGAATATAAAAAGTCGTCAGTTTGATCAATTCTGCTAGTAAACCTATGAAAACTCAGATCATATAAGAATTTCAAAATGAAGAAATAACAAGAGGAAATAAATTCGTTGATGTGATGTACAAAATGTACCATTATAGGCTCTTCATACTTCCCTGCGATTTGTATTGCGAGAACTAGGCATCACGATTTCGATAACAAACACATTTTGTCACGACGGTCAACTGATGCCAGCTCATGTCAGAGCTTGTGCTTTGAATACTAGTACCCTCGGCCCTCGCTGCGTTGAAATATTTTGCATTTCATGTGAAATGTAATGAATTTTACTTGTGTTTTTCTGAATGAAAAGTAACCTTTTTGGTTATTTTATATAAATTATGTCAAAAATTCCAGAGTTTCATTCGTGATTTATTATTATTATTTATTATTTCTGGTAAAGTAACAAAAGCATGCTAGACCGCAGACAAAATTACAGCAAACTTACGTTGTATATGTATGTTTTACTATTCCTATATTATTTTTGATGTCTTTATATGTATTTTCTAATATATGGATTTAAATGATTTTAATGTAAGTTTGCTGTAATTTAGCCTGCGGGCTAGCATGCATTCGTTAATAAACCAGAAATAATAATAAATAATAATAATAATAATAATAACAAAACGACTATGGCGGGATTCGAACACACGGTCTCCAGATTTGAGTCTGATGCTTATATCATCGACCCACGGAACTGACTTAGTCCTTGTGACTTCTGTGGTTTGGACTACGAGATGTTTGGTATATTATACCCCATAACATAAGGTCGTGCTTTTATGATTGTCTTAGGCCCCAATAGCCAGAATGGCTGTAAATAAAATCACCTCTGTCAACAAAATTACACATGCACTAGCGGTTAAATTTGGTGTACATATGCCCCATTACTTAAGAAAGTGTATTTTGGTAGTGTTACGCCCGGACCATGGTCTTGGACCTAGGGGCAAAATGGCTGTATATAAAATCACCTCTAGCACCACAACTACGGGAGATTCAAAGTGGTGCTACATGACTTCAGGAAATGTCTTTTGTTAGTCATATGCCCAGGGACTCAAATTGTAGAGCTCCAGGAGCCAAAATGGCTGTATATAAAATATTATAGCACCAAAAGTACAGTAGGCCCAAGGACTAAAACTTCTATGGATGCCTTTAACTTGAAAAAATACATTTGGATAGTCTTGACCCTAAATGGCCTATTATTGTGTCCCCAGGGGCCAGCACATGCATATAAATACGCCAGTACAAGAAAACCCCAACTCCAATAGCTCCCTTCTGTAAAATATAAATGCAAAAAAATCTCTGAAAATGCTTTCAAATCACTAAAATGCATTTCCATGTCTATATCCCAATTATAGTGTCACATTTGACCTTATTGACTTTTTTAGACATTGTTAGATAATTTTTCTAGTATATAGTTGGAGAAAAAAGCTCATGGAGTTTTGGTTTTCTTGTACTGGCTGGTTAAATAGAGCAAATATGTACTATAACAATGATCTAACAATGTCTAAAAAAGTCATCCACAAGTTCAAATGTGACACTATGATTAGGATATTAACATGGACATGCTATTTTAATGATGTGAAAGCAAAGCATTTTCAGAGATTTGTATGCATTTATATTTTATAAGTACAATTAACACTTAAGTGCATTAAGGAGGGTTCCATTATAAGGACCCTGGATTTTGATTTTCGCACGAAGCGCGAAAACGCAACATAACCCAAGAAAGCTATTTTTATGAAATTGTCAAGATAGGGGTCGTGCATGTTTAAGTGTGAAAAAAATTAAAATCAATGGCGTCGGTTTTGAGATAATTAGCATAAACTGGTAAAATGATGGTGCTGTTCAAATTTTGTTTTGTCCCTAAAGCAAAACGAAACATTTTTTTTCAATTTGTTATATCAGCAATGTATTTGTAATTATAATCTGCTATTACGAGCAAATTTTCATTCACAAATTCCTTTGGGAAAGCAGATTTACAATTTTTGGCGGGATTTTTTTTCGGAAAATGTGAAAATCTGACACGAATTAGAAATCGCCATTTTGAAACGGTATCACGGATTTTTAATTGTTTTGTTTCATATGAATTTAATTGAGTTGTGTACAGTTTAAAGAGAAATGATATGGAGAACATTGTTTTAAAAGCGATCAAAATACAGGGTCCATATGGACCCCGTTGTGCACTACTAAACGTGATTCTAAAACACCTTGTGCATTTAAGTGTTAACAGAAGGGAGCTATGGGAGTTGGGGTTTTCTTACACTGGCGTATTCATATATGTTAAGGAGTTGTCTAGTTTTTGATGTTGTTGCTGTTGCTGCTAATGCTGTTGTTGTTTTTGCTGTTGTTTTTGCTGTTGTTGTTGTTGTCCTTGTTGATGACGATAATGATGTTGTTTGTGTGTTTCTTTCTTTGTTTGTTTCATTCTTTCTTTTTTCCCTTCCCCCACTAGGAGCTTTCCTTGCATAAGAATGATCTTATTTTTCTTTTCGTTGAACACGAATTCTGCATTAGAGCAAGAAGTTACCATAGACTGGAGTCGGTTCGATTATGTATCCCATTGTACCAACTATGTCGTACTTAATCCGATTATTACTAACGCTATTCAAACGCAAATTAAGTACACTTTTGTATGAAGTGTCTAGCATGTTTAATTTAACAAATCTTTTTTTGGTGCAGACCTTCCCTTAAGCTTTTTCCATAGAAAATAATGTAAATCCTGTCCTTCGTGCCATCTTCGTTTTTGGCACATGCATAACATATTCGTGTTAAAATAATTTCAAAATGTATTAAATGAAAAAACAAAATGTGTCATCAAATGACAAACAGCCTCCATTACTTGAAGGAGAAGTAGAGAGGCAGGTGTATAAGAACTTTTAAGCAAAATACGGTATCAGGGCCTTCTTTCCTCCCTAAACGACTTCGTGTACCTCTAAGTTCATTCTTTGCGCTTATTTTCGTGAAAGAAAATCTGCCCTACCACCTTCAGGGGCAACAGTGTCCATTCAAACTTCGGAAGTCGGGGGGTGTAACTCCATGATTTTAAAAATGTATTTTTTAGTCATTTATATAGCAGATATTCATTTAAAAATTGGTATTTAGGTAAAACTTGTGAATTTCCTACAATATTTAGCA
>JXSR01S002030.1:64258-74711 GCA_000969725.1 Ophiothrix spiculata
TGTGAGTAGGTGGAGAAATAATACGAGATGAAACATTTGAAGTAAAAAAAAATCTCTTATTTTTCGTTTGAGTGTCGTTGTGGAATTGCCCCTATTTCCTGAGGAGCTAGAGCATGGTAGGTTATCCTGGGATGATAATCCGTCTTGCTGTAAACAGATTTAAGTTGCAATTCGAGTGAAATTACTTCAATATACTTATAAAAGACGGTTTCTTAACATTGAAGAAAAGAACTATTAATATCAACAGAATAAGAAATATGGAATATTTTGTGATAAATTCGTTGAAATTTATCTTAATTTATTTCACTCGCCGACTTGATTTTGTATTACAATTACTATGTCAAGTAAACTCGAAAATGTGTTTTTTTAATGATGCATTTATGTACACACTTTTGAAACAGAGATCTAAATGTTCAAAATGTTCAAAACATGTACCTGATACTTCACAACTACTTCATAACGTGTTGAATTTTAATGACATTCAAATTCAAATTACAGATAATGTTATTCAAGATAAAATACAGGATAATCAGATATGGCTCGTGCATAAATGACTGTAATTTTTAGTCTTCAATCATCTCTTCCTTAAAACACCCCTTTTAGACTTTGATCAACTACGCTAACATAATGACTGGAATTGACGATGCACATTAGATAATCAGGAATCATGTTAAGAACAAGCTTCCTTCTTGGAGAAGAGAAGCACACTAATCGCTGCAATCAACATCACTATCTGGAATAGAATTCAACGAATTTTGAAAGGAATGAACGTTAATCGGTGCAATGTATTCACGAATTACTGGAACTGACACAGTTTATCTCCCGGAATCTTAACAATGTCTTTTTTTTTTGTACATTTGTGACCTATATCTTTTCGGCGGAACTCACAATTCGGATACGTATCCGAATTCGGATACTCCGTATCACAATTCAGATACCCGTATCCGAATTTGGATTAAAAAACAGCTGAAACGGGATATCAGCTGAAATAAATATTCAGCTTCGCCACGCACCATACCGGTATGTATAAAAGTCAATTACATTATCATCATTTGTCATCTAAATTCTATCAAAGTATTGGCCAAATCATTTTGCCTTCTGTGATAAGAAGCTATCAGGACATGTTTCGACGCTGGAATTGCACAGATGAAAATGACATTTTCACAGATATATTTATCATAAACATATGATAAATACAAGAAAGATGTTCTACATATTCTTGCCAGCTTGCGCTATCGATTTGTTTCCTGCGCCACGACAGGAGTATCAGAATTCAGATACCCCTCCATATCCTTATTCGGATACGGGTATCACAATTTGGTTACGAAATGTGCGTGGGTATACGAATTCGGATACGTATCCGAATTGTGAGTTCCGCCAAACTGATATGACGAACAAGCCGTAAAATCGAAAACACTTCTATTAACGCTACAGAAGAAAACACATGGTTGGTCGTAAGTTAAAAATCAATGGGTCGGCAGAGGCCCCGGCAGAAGCGTATATGTTGTATTTCGGTTATTTTTTTTCTTAATTAAAAAAAAGAAAAAGGCATATGGAATTTGACATTTGTAGAGTATGATCAACTCAACATAAAATGCTTTTAAATGTTCTCCGATATTCATAGATTGCTAAAGAAATTGAACTTAAAGTTACAGTACGAGAATTCACATACTGTATAAGTATGTTATTTCCATTACTGTAAGTGAATTCAGAGCACATGAATTACGAGCTTTCCAGAACTGAAATGTATATGAAATTACAAAATAAAGTTGTACATACTTCCATACCTCAAATTAATGACGTATTGCACAAAATCTGAGATTTACATACACGCTTTGTATAGCATCCTTTTCAATGTTGATTGGATTATATTTCACTCCTGCCTTGATTCCATTTTATGAGGGGTTATGTTGCTGTTCCATTTTTAATTCAAGCCCGTTGAATTTAGTTATACCTTTAATATCTATCTCTTTTAACTTTTTTGCACTAAGTCTCAAAGGTGGGTTTAATATTCAACGAACAAAATCCGGGACAAATCAGCCTATAATGTTTTATTTTCATCTTCTTGGAAAGAGTGGCCAGTAACAATGCCTTTCTTAGCAGTCTGCCTTGTGTGTTGGTTCCGGGAACCTTGAGCAGGTATGTGTTCCTCATTCTGCACACGTGACGAGACCCAGAAAGCTGTGATTCAATGATACTAGCAAGAACTCTGTTCGATCTAGTTTGAAAGACAACAATTCTGAAAAGGACACCTTCATTACGTATTTTATTTCCAAACTGATGGTCAACCCATTTCTGTAAAACCACACTTCATAGACTACCAACTTCATCAGAGCTCTATCGAAGAAAACAACAATAGCTACTTTTAATGTTAATGCTGTAGGTCGATGGAATACATTGCATGATTCTAGTACGGCATTTTGAGAATGTAACTCATTTTGCGTATGAAACGTTTTAAAACGCTGGTGACGACATAACTTGTTTGTTTGTTCATTTTTTTGCTTTGTCTATTTTTTTTTGTGTGTGTAACATTATAACTGCTAACTAAATCAATGCAGAAGTACACGTTTCAAAATCGAGTCAAATGTCCTATTTCACTTTGTCACTTGCTGTAAATAATCTCTACTACTAAATTGCATGTAAACAAGTTTTTCGTCGCATTTGATAAACTACTTTTGGGAGCGAGCTGTCTACAAATGTTATTTATTTAGCAGGAAATAGAAACCCTCTATTCAAAGCCCGTATGACACATCATCTGACCATATTAATGTGAATATAGGTTAGGTTATTTATTGGTGAAGTAAAATAAATATTCCTGTATAGGTTTTTAATTATTGTACTTAATCTATAGGGGATTATGTCTTTACAGGACGGACCATTTTTGTATCAAATGCTGCTTATAGCTGGTACGACGTGGACGATTCGGTGAAAAGAAATCAGCATTTGATTATATATGATCAATATATTATGCCATCAATATTTCATGATCACGGTAAACGGTAATAAAAATATTAAAATTAAAGGATGATCGATGTTCAAATATCCCATATATGTTCACAATTCGAAGAATTTGAATTACAAATTTTACCAAGTTGCAAATATTTGTCTTGTACATTTCTATTATTGTTATTATCATTATTTCGAACCATGTTATATGCATAGGTTGCAATATATTACACACTGAATATTCATACATTTTTTGACTATAATTTTGAACTGACCCAATTATATTGCAAACATTTTTTTAGAGTTCCTAGTTTCCGTAATCTGGTTTCAACCTCAACACACAGGTTCCTATAGTATCACCCTGGGACATAAGCACTGATACTCGAACAGGAAATGCAAATAGTCGAATAAAAAGCTTTTGAACAAAGCCATCAATCAAACTGTTTACACTGCAGTCGTTTCTTCAAGGTGCTTAGTAATGGCAGGTCCCCTGTGCACCATCTGGGTGATGGTCAAAATTAGCTGCTTCTAAGAGACGACATGCCTATTATTAGCAACTACAGTTATTAGTACTAGCACCTGTATTTGTAGATAAAAATTCAATCAAAAGCAAAAATGATGTTCAGTACCGTCTGTTTCGATGTCTCTCATCTACTTACAATATAGACCTAACTAAAAGGGTACAAAACTTTTCCACAAACGCATCAAACAAAATTCATGTTTGCTAATTGCATGCAGTGATTCCCTTTGGACTATTGCTCGGACTCGCATCTGATCTACGAGGGTCATTCAAAAAGTTCTACCTGTTGTATCATCAACTTTTGTTATGTTAAAGGTCGATACTTGAAAATTGGCACAAATATAGCTAAGAATGTCACCTACACATGGTGAAACAATCATACCAATATCTTTTCTAGATTTCTGTAGGTTACCTGAAAACCACAGTAAGGTTAGGGTACACCGGAAACGGTAAAATATCTAATGACATTTCACCTGAAATTATATGTGCAGCTTATGTATGAAAAAACATCTGTAAACCCAAAAGTTATGTAAGTTACAAAATAAATTTGATATGAAAGTGTACCTAACAGTCCAACACATCATTTGTCACTGATAAAGTAAACTTGTTACAGACATGAATTATCCAGAATCCCAAAATTTGAAAAGATGTCCTGTACCCTCTCAGGATTACGAATATCAGCATAGTGTGTTTCTCTGTAGCCTGTCTTTTACAAGTGCGTTTTTATGTAAAAAGCAACAGTTGAAGTTACTACACCACATTATTTAGTCAAAAACATGAAGTTGGTTGCTTTTGGTATCTACCATGAAAATATTTTAAAAATAAAGCTTTACAATGCTACCATTTTGTATCTTGTTTTATTAAGGTCAATTTCTTCGTAAACTGTGTCTTTGGTGATTTTGATATTATTGCTGGAGGGGCTATTTGTTCCTATTATTGTTATCCTTGTGAATTACCATTATTTGCAGTCTGGGTCAGCTTTTTTAATCATCCCGCATAATTGTATGTTCATTCTTATGTTTTACAAATTTTTTACTGTATAGCAATTCTACATGGCTAGATAATGGCCTTTTTAATTCACTGTATTTGAGCCACTTTTAAAACTGTTGCACATATTTTGACCGTTTCCGGTGTAACGAAACCCTCTGTGGTTTTCATGAAACTTACAAAAATCTAGATAAGATATTTATATGATTGTTGCACCATGTGTAGGGAACATTCTTAACTATATTTTTAATAACTTTTAAGTAGCTACCTTTATTTGAACAAAAGTTATGATACAACAGGTAGTACTTTTTGAATGACCCTCGTAGTTTTCAGTACATACTTAAATTATATCAGTTTATTAATCATGTTAGCAACGTATTGGCATCTAACCTGTAATAGCGAATTTTAAAATCAAAGTATCGCTAAACGAGAAAAAATGGTCGCCAGATTTTGTTTTTTAATGTGACCTGCTGAAAAGGCTGACTTTGAACCCTTATTATCTGAATAGGGTGAGAACAAATAAGAATTGGGAACATGGGTATGAACATTTGAGTTTTTCTGATAAAACACATGCGATTTTTTACTGTTGATAAAAATGAAGCATGGTATTTTCTACGAAAATAAACGATTTTGAGTGTTTTGAAAGAATCGATTTTGAACCCTTACACCAATTTTGTTTTGGAAGATAAAAGATCGTCAGTTTGATCTATTCTGCTAGTGATCGTATAAAAAATTCAGATCCTCTAAGACTTTTAAAATAACGAATAACAAGAGGAAATATATACGTTGATGTTATGTACGAAATGTAGCTAATATCAGCTCCTCATACTTCTCTGTGATTTGTATTGCGATAACTTTTGTCACAACGGGTCATCTGACGTGCAGGGAGCTCATGCCAGAGCTTGTGCTTTGAATAGCCTCGGCCCTCGCTGCGTTGAAGTATTTTGCATTTCATGTGAAATGTAATGAATGCGACATGTTTTTTTTATGACTAAAAAGAAGTAATCTTTTTTGGTTTGTTTATATGAATTATGTCAAAAATTAGAGAGTTTCATTCGTGATAGTGTATAATTGAAGACAAATCAAAACAGCACGGCAAAAAAAAAATAGAAATACAAAACGACTATGACGGGATCGATCCCACGGTCTCTAGATTGATTGGAGTCTGATGCTTACATCATTAACCCACGGAACTGACTTAGTACCTAACGGGCACTTACAAAATATATTCAAGCGTATTTAAAGTCATTGTGGAAATTTGGTGTTGCAGAACGCTGTATAGAAACACAAAAACATACCCTTAAATCAAATCTGTTTTATCAATATTTGTCGTAAGATTTTCGGGTGAACTAACACACAAAGGTTCAAATTTGCTTTCAGCAATTCATGTAAAATATATATTGCTGATAAGTATTAACATTAGCTTAACACTTTAAGACCCAATTTCATCTCTCTTGTTCAAAATAAACGCTCCGTCAAATGTATCGGTATTGGACATATAGTTTAAAAATTCCTTTTTTTTAAATTGTAATGTGTTTTTAAGACTTTCTTTTCTCTGCTCTGCATAAATTTTCGGAAATTCAGATTTAATTCGATTTTAAAATCATCTATTCAGCCTCATGAATATTTATACCCATCGCCAAGTTAGCGATCCTCGTAATTTTTCATGCATGAAAGAAAATAACCTTTGGATTTTTCCGGGAACTGAGTGCTGACTGTTAGTGGTTTTCAGAATAATAATTATCCAAAATGGCTGTATATAAAATCACATATAGCAACAAAACTACAGGAGCCCCAAGGACTAAAACTTGTATGGAAGCCTTTGACTTGAAAAATACATTTGGATAGTCTTGATCTTAAATGGACTATGGTGTCCCCGGGGGCCAGCACATACATATAATGTTCTGGAGTTGTCTATTTGTTGTTGTTGTTGTTATTATCATTGTTGTTGATGTTGTTGTTGTAATAGACAACTTCAATTCAAATAAAAGTGCCGGTCACGATAATATAGGAAATTACATTATAAAGAAAGTGAGCAATGAAATTGCAAAGCCACTGAAAATCTTATTTAACATGTCATTGTCATCAGGAGTTGTTCCAGATAAATTAAAGATCGCAAAAGCTATACCAATTCATAAAAAGAACGATACATCTATATTTTCTAATTATCGTCCAGTGTCACTTTTACCATGCTTCTCCAAAATCCTTGAAAGGCTTGTGTTTAACCGATGTGTAGATTATATTACAACTCACGAAATCCTTAATGAAAAACAGTTCGGCTTTCGTCCGAAACATTCAACCTACATGGCTATTGCTCAACTAGTGGATAAAGTAAATACTGCTGTTGAAAAAGATGAAACCTCAATTGGAATATTCTTAGATTTATCGAAAGCATTCGATACTATAGATCATAAAATACTTCTACATAAACTTGAACATTACGGATTTCGTGGAGTCGTTCTTGACTGGTTCAAAAATTATCTTAGCAAAAGAAAACAATTTGTCTCCTACAATGAATGTATTTCGGATCAAAGGGATATTTCATGTGGGGTACCACAAGGTTCTATATTGGGCCCCTTGCTCTTTATATTGTATGTAAATGATATCACAAACACTTCAAATGTTCTAGATTTCATTTTATTTGCTGATGACACCACTATTCTATATTCTGATAAAAATATCACAAACTGCCTCCAATTAATCAACGAAGAATTAAAAGAAGTCAGTAATTGGTTCAAAGCCAATAAACTATCAGTTAATGCTACCAAAACAATTTCATGCTTTTAGGAACACATCATATGACTTCAGTGAAGGCACCGAATGATTTTGACATTGTATTAAATGATACCAAACTTGAAAGGGTAAAATCAACAAAGTTTCTTGGTGTATTAATAGATGAAAACTTGACGTGGAAAAATCATATTGATTGTATATCAAAGACCATATCTAGAAATATTGGTGTCATGAACAAATTGAAACATTATATTCCAAATCGTATACTTCATACACTGTACTGTACTTTAGTTCTACCATACCTTAATTATAGTATAATCATATGGGGTGATACATGTAAGTCATACCTTGATAAACTTATAAAATTACAAAAGTGGGCCATTAGAACTGTCTCTAATAGCCATTACAGGAGTCACTCCGGTCCACTATTTGCTAAAAACAACTTGTTAACTGTCACTGATATGTATACTTTAGAACTAGGGGTGTTTATGTATAGATTTTCCATTGATGAACTACCTGTGGCTTTCGGAGATTTTTTTACGGAAAGATCAAACATTCACAAGTACAAAACAAGACACTCTGATCATTATAATTTAACAAGAAATAAGAAATCCTTCTCAGACCATTGCATAAGAACGAGCGGACCTATTCTTTGGAACTCACTCCCAAAAACCTTAAAACAATGCAAAACTGTTAAACATTTTCGTAACACATTCAAATGTAACCTAATACAAAAATATGATTGAATTTGAGCCTGTCCATTGTCTTATCTTGTTTGTGCTTCATGTTTTTTCTCTCCTGTGATTTTGTTTCATTTGATTATTATTTTTAGCTTTTGACATATAATTTATCTTGTATAGGGGTGGACCATTATCAGATCTTATTGGTCTCCCGGCCACTCCTCCATATATCTGTTCTTGTTTTTATCTAGTTGTTTCTTGTAATGTATGTATATATATGGAAATAAAGAACCTTGAACCTTGAACCTTGAACCTTGTTGTTATTGTTGTTTTTGATAATGATGATGATGATGATGATGATAATGCATGTGATGTTGTGTGTTTGTTTGTTTGTTTGTTTCGTTCTTTCTTTTCCCCTTCCTCCGCTAGGAGTTTGCATAAGAATGATACCGTCAGGGCAGGCTCGTAGCCAGGATCTTTTCAAGGGGGTTGCGGATTTTCAAAAAGTGGACCTTTTGGAGGAACATTTTTCGTTTTGGTCGACCCTAAAATAATTTTAGTAGTTTTTTAGCAGTTTTCCAAGTATTTTGTGCAGTATTTTATTAAAAAACGACCTACATTTGCTTGTTTTGGTGCCTTAGGTGTTCTTTTGGTGGTCATTTAGTGAATTTTTGTGGACCTTTTTTGTACATTGTCAAATTTGGGGGGGGGGGTGCGACGCCCCCACAGCACCCCCCTGGCTACGGGCTTGGATACCGTTGCTCTTTTAACACGAATTCTGCTTTTAGAATAATCCTAGCTTAGGATATTTCATCTTCTTTCTGCTGGCTGCCAGACAATCTTCCATTAAAGCTTCATTTTAAATCACTAACCCTTAAGTTTTTCCCATAGAAAATAGTGTAAATCCTGTCCTTTGTGCCCTGTTCGTCTTTGGCACATGCCTATTAACATTCATGTTAAACTAATTTCAAAATGTATTTTAAGTGAAAAAATAAAATGTGTCATCAAATGAAAAACAGCCTCCACATTATTTGAAGGAGAAGTAGAGAGGCAGGTGTATAAGAACATTAAAGCGGCAGACTGTATCATGACCTTCCCGTCATGCCTTGCTTCCAATTGAATTTTAGACGGGCTTGTAATGAGAAAAGTTTAGGGATAAAGCATTGCACAAATAGCAGACATCATCCCAATTTTGCGTTAAGATATGTTGCATCACTTAACCCTGTCAATAAAACCCGTACAAAAAATTTCATTGGAAGCAAGGCATGATGGGAAGGTCCTGAAATCATGTTTTACATTAAGCAATAAAGACAAACAGAGAACTATCGCAGGAAGTTTAGTAAATTTGTTATCATAACTTATATAGATGATTAATTTCAATATACCGTATTAGAACCTTATGATGTTTTGAATATATCAACTGTCAAATCACCGATGCTTCATTTTATCTCGTGATTATTTATCTCTCTTTTAATCACTTTCCATTTTTTGTCAGAGTGTACTCTAATACTTTCTTGAATGTCAATGTATAAAACAGCTGAAAAATTCAAGGGTATATCCAAATCTTAATACATTACGTGTTTGACACATTTAATATTTATGGACTTCTTTTATCTTTAAGAACTTAACATTATTTAAAACAAAAGGTGATACAAGAGGCAACATTGTTCTGTTTTCTCATGTACATGTATATTATTAAGAATTGAATTTACACCATTGCACCATTAAAAAGAATTTCCCCAAACAAAAGTGGATTTGATTCATTGGTTGAATTAATTGTTCACATTTTGCATGATCTTTCATGTTATTTTTTCTCCTGTTTTCATCCTTTATCAACCCAGATCATTTTGATTATAGGGTCAAGATGATTGAGACGCAACAATAATCAAACCCCGAATCAAATGCAAATTTTAACAGAGTTGTGAATTGTTTTTTTGCAAAGAGAACAATAACCAAGGTTACGAGGGAGTATCAAAAGTTTTAAACTTTACCCAGAAGAAATAAAGCCAGGAACGCAGTTTTATTACGAGATACTAACGGCATTTTTTCATAGTCAATATGCAAAATAACACAATTTTCCCACTTTCATCCAACTCTCCATGGTCCATTATTGTATGGGTTTCTCTGTTGAAAACATCAGTATTTGCATCTCAATGAAAACCAACATTCTTTGGTCGGCTATGTTTTATTACGTCATTGTGACGTCATTCAGCGATCATTTTCCATAATTTTGGTATCAATGGAAAGAACAACGCCTACCCTTTACTATGGTATCATACAACTGAACTTTGGTTAAAATTACGCCGCATGTCTCAATTTCCTCCATACAGCTTAAATTTTAAGTGTGTATGTAGATGACATCAATTGCCACCTATGAAAAAAGTAAAACTACTTATGAGACAATTTCTGTACCATAATATACATAAAGACTATTTTGACAAAATTCCATTTATATAGCTCCATCCCTTCTGGCTTAGATTAAAACTTTTTGATACCCCTCGTATGAATGATACAGAGTCCCAGTTTCCAGTCAATGCTCTAATATAGCCTGTATAGTCCATGCATCCCAAACTGATTAAAGTAAGAT
>JXSR01S002031.1:20435-31855 GCA_000969725.1 Ophiothrix spiculata
TGCAGTTTTTGTAAGACTGATGGACTGAGTCTAGGTTGTGCCCCCCACTCCAAAAATCCTGGGCACGCCACTGTAGGGAGTGCGTTACAATAACAAGACAGAAGGTCAATGTTAACATCATCCAGTATTATGACAATAAAATACAGTGTTGGGTTTCAATTACAAAGAATTGGGCCTGCACTCTGGATTTTTATTTATACTGCCAAATTCATTTCCATATTGCCTATAGCTAGTTTAGGTGGCTTAGCTAAGAAATATTTATTCAATTCAATTTCCATTTTCTTTCTTATGGTGTTATTATATCTGCTGATCAAGGAAATTACCGGGGTAACGTATTAATCATGAATAGTTTAATCAACACACAGTGTGTTTTAATTTTGCAAATAACATATTTAACTTGAAAACATTTCTTCTCATTTGTTACTTTTTTCGTTTTCTTATAGAGTGAGAAGGAAATGAATGAACGCGGGAAGTAATTAGCATTTCCGGGAGAAGTAAGTTATAGTTCTGTTTAAAAATACGACTTTGTAAAAATATAAATGAAAGGAAGAATGATACGCTTAAGGCTGGGACCATAAAACCTAGTTTAACATGCTTCCCAGCTTAAGGTGTTTGGTGCATGAGAGATCCGCCCGAAGAATTTTAGTAAATATCGGCATGAATGGTATTTTATCGATGTAGAACCGAGTTTTAAAATAAAAATTGGGGGTCACCGGACTCGTTTTTGCATGAGAGTCGGTTTAAAAACAGCATTTTTGGAGGTTTTTGGGGATAAATTAGTACAGGGGTCTATGGGAAATGTGGCAAAAGTGAAATTATTTAGTGTTGATTCAAATAATCTGCCCGAGCATTTTTGTTAATTTTTTCACAAAAGTTGCGCACAACTATGTTCTTTCAAATAAAAAAATAAAAATTGGGGGTCACCAAATTGGTTTTCAAGAAAAATATTAAAATATGGCAATTTTAAGCTTCAAAACACTACTCAGTGTATATGCGCATGCGTATTGCGGCACTTACCTACTCGGAAACTATCGCGTACTGGTACGCGTGGACCAAACACCTTAATGAGCTAAACATTTGTCGTAAAATCTTAATTTATAAGAGCACATCTGTCTTTATCTTTCGCGCCAAGGACAACAAATTTAACCAAGGCCTGGTCAGCCATTTTAAATTGTTGTATTTAAAATTGCAAGCTGGAAAACTACCCCATTTGATATTTATAATTTGATTCTTCTGTTACGAAATATTGAATAAGGTATAATCTATTTGGCATATATGATTCTAAATACAGATATTTTTTAATTAAATGCTGACGTGAACAATAGCCCATGAAGAATATTAGAAACAACCATAGGCAACGCAGCATTATGATAGATATTCGAATGGTCCATCAGTGTTCATATAAAAGGAAAGCTGGATTGTAGCTCCAGACGAGTGACAAAAGACGCAAGGGCACTCTGGTTTAGCCATTACAATCTTAACACTACTGAGCGGTGCGGTAGCGGATGTGCTAAGGCTTTTCGTCCAAATAGATTTGCTCGCCCGAAAGACATTCTTTTACGACATTTGTTCAGCTTTATTCACTAAAATGAGGAGCTATTGTCTCTTATTATTAACGAATATTGTATATCTCAATAAGAGCGAATGTTTCTTCCCGCCGGGGCCTGTAGTATACTAATCTCAGGTCAGATCAGAACGATGTGTTCTGACCTGAGATAAGGCTTTGCGTCCAAAGACATACGCTCACCTGAGAGACATTCGCTTGCGACATTCGCGCACAGTTATTCGCTAAAAAAGAGAGCAAATGTCTTTTATTATCTGCGAATATTGTATAACTCAAAAAGAGCGAACGTTTCTTCAATTTAGAGCATATGTGTCCCACCGCGGCAAAAGAATGTAGTTGTCGGCTTCTTCATGCTGCTTATTGTAGTATGTACACTAATGGAATATATCAGATATGCTAGTACACATCAGATATGGTACAATGAGCAACATGTAGGAGCCGACAACTGCATCCTTTTGCCGCGGCGGGACACATATAGTTTACTTATCTCAGCTCGAAGCGAAGTGTCCTCAGGAGTTGGTAGGGATAAAAAGTGTAAGCGAATGTCTCTCGGGCGAGAGAATGTCTTTAGACGTAAAGCGTAAGTATACTACAGGTCAGAACATGTCAGAAAAGTGTTTTTGGGAATTGGTAGGGATATAACGTGTGAGGGAATGTCTCTCGGGCGAGCAGGTGTCTTTTTTATTTTTACATGAAGCCTAAATGTGATGACTCACACAGAAAAGGGGGACTTTGCGACGATCTGCAAACTGAGATATCAGTCTTTGAAGTTGAGAAGTGGTAAATTTTCATCTGGGATGGATTTGAGATTTTGTGATATTATGAATCTTCAAAGTTTTAAAAATCTTCTTATCAAGCCGTTTTCTATAAAATTGCGAAAAAAGATGAATTTTGTGGACAATTCTCTAGTCAATCTCGTTTGAAACGCAATTTTGTGATCGGAAGAAAAAACATCCATATTTAATTAAAAATATGCCTTATTTGTCATATTTTTGTAATTGAATTAAAGATATGCATCTTGACAATGTTTGTGTCAAATCTGATGATGATTGACTGCTCCTAAGTACCCGTTGCTAAGGAGATTTTGTGTAGAGTTGAATAGTATTCGATAAAATTGATGCTTTCACAAACCCAAACTTTAAAGCCTATTTTCTCCATTTGCTATTTTTGAAAAGTGATCAACACGCTTTTACTAAAATAGCCATATCTTCGGAACGGATTGTTGTATCGAAATGTTTGAGGTACCAAATTACTTGTCATGCTTGTGAAACTCTAAGCTTTCTCATGATGCCAAAAACTTAATTTTGATGTCAACAAATATGGTCTCGACTGAAAACACCAAGTTCAATTACTTAAATATAAAACAGCAAGACTCGTAACAGTGGGCGGAACAGTTGATATGGTTGAGGACAGAATGATGTGTTCTGACCTGAGATAAGTATACTTCAGATCAGAACAAAGTGTTCCCGGCAGTTGGTAGGGATATAAAGTGTGAGCAAATGTCTCTTGGGCGAGAAAGTGGTCTACACCGAAAACACCAAGTTGAATTACTAGTACTTAAATATAGAAGAGCAAGACTCTCAACAGTTCTGGAAGGGGTGACAAGCACATCAGTGCACCTAAACTATACCTTAAGTAGAGTAAAATTGTAAAACTTCAGTGTATGTTTTGCTACTAAAATTGGTATCAACTACAATCCCAACCAATTTGATTTGCTGAGTTCGATAATTAGCGGTAATAGTCATTTCTTACCAATTTTAAGCCAAGTTACCATGGTTAAAACCAAACAATGGATAGTTATAAAATATTTATAACGGTAATCCACAGTAAAGGTATTTCAAACAACTTCTTTTAGATGTGATAAACATCTGTAAACTACAAACGTTGTTTACAGTAAAGCGTGAAATGTTAAACGTATGTTCTTTTGAAAGTTGTTTGCCTATCATTTATATTATAACAAGAAATAGTGATTTAACAATTGGTTACAAAATGTCTATCCTATCATTTAGGTATCAAAGTCTTGTAGCATATAGTACAATCTCCGATTTTTGCCACGCAGTAGAATCCCAATAATTGAGTACTGAGGTTGTAAGTGCGCCGTATTAACGTTTGTTTTAGAAAGCGCTTTGCTATATAAGTTATAAAGTAGTATCATCAATAATTGTTATCCGCTTTCGATCCGAAAAAAACCGGCATTTTCAAGGACTCTTAATCAATTCGAATTTAAATATGTTAGTCCATGAATTACTAACAAATATGCACAATTTGACGATATCTTCCTTTCTTTTTGTCACAGGAGGCTGGTCCTGAGATGCAGATCGTTGGTCGGAATAAACACTATAGATTAAAATATCAAGTGGGTTGGCACATAAAGGTTATTTGAGATCTCCCTTTGCACGAACAGGCACAGGCGTAACATCACCGTGGCGGCCATAATACCAAATTCAAATTCCTGTTATTCGGTAATATAAATTACAGCGTGTTCCAATAAAACGAAAAAATTTACAATATTATTCGTAACCCTAGGGAAATAAATAAATACATACCCAAAACCATATTTTAAGGAGAATGGATTAGTGAAAGATATTTATTGTTTGATTAAACTTTTAAGAAGTATTGATTTATTGTTGACAATTACAAGTAATTTGTGCACAAGCCCTCCATACTCTCCATACCTCTAAGAATTTCGTAGAGTTTGGTTTTTGCTCTAAAAATATGAATATCTCAGATAATCGGCAGGCCATGATATAACTTTTCTTGATGCTAAACCTACCACAACACGACTCATCTAATTGACAAGGAAAAAACTCATACTTTGATGGCACAAGTGGTGGCGGTTGTAATTCTATTAAATGGCGGGTCCAAAGAGACTAATGAATAAATATAAACAATCAAGCAAAAACAGTGTTTTAAATGGTCTATAATTATCTGATGAGTCTTTATTTTTATTTTATTTTAGTTAAATGAGATATAGGGGAAGGTGGGGCGAGTTGGCCCACCACGTGTTTCTTCTCACATGACCTAGGGATGATTATGTTACTGGTGATTTTTGGTCATATTTAATGCATCAAATTTACCATAAAATTTACAAAACCCAGCTCATCTCTTTGTGTGAGTTATCAGTAAAACGAGTTTTTAAGTTACCTAAGTAAACTTTTTAGCAAACGAAATTTTGTACTAGTGTCAAGATATTACTTCACTGATTGAAGTTATTAATATTGATTACGAGGTACTTGTCCAACATGTCTTGGGATCAAATCCCGTTATCGTTTGTTTTGTTGGTATACCCATGGGCGTCATTTCAGGGGGGGGACGGGGGACACGTTTTGAAGGGTGGGGGACACAATATCAAATGTCCCCCCCCCCCCCACGGTTTTGAACTCGATACCTAATACAGACGATTTATTTGCAAATTTCTTAACATTATCCACAAAAATACGTGTTAGGAACACCCATAAAATGCAAAAAACGTTAGGGCTTCGGGGGCTTCGCCCTCTGACCCCACCAAACTTAATACAAACGATTTATTTGCATTTTTTCACATAACCCACAAAAATACGTGTTAGGAACACCCTAAGAATGCAAAAAAACCGCTAAGGCTACAGGGGGCTTCGCCCCATGACCCCACCAAACTTAATACAAACGATTTATTTCCAAATTTCTACAAAAAGACGTGTTAGGAACACCCTTAGAATGCAAAAAACGCTAGGGCTTCAGGAGTCTTCCCGTGACCCCACCAAGGGCCCTGCCCCCTGGCATAGGCGGCAGAATCGGGGGGGGGCGTCCCCCCTAAATTTCACGAGGGGACAGACCACCCTAAAAAGAAAGAAATGGACAGGAAATTGAAATTTTCCCTTTGTATTGATATTTTAAATGTGAAAAATCAAAAAATTTGCGCGCTTCGCGCGAATATTCAGATATTATGTAAAATGTCAGTAAAAATTTGTACTTTTTCGCAAATTTGAAGATTTTTAAAAACAATTTGTAGCTTAAACTATCTGATTTGACAGATTTTTTCGCGCGCTACGCGCGCATGACAAAAAAAATCACAATTTTCCTCCGACCATTTTTGCTCAAAAAATTCCTGGACCCCCCCAAACTCCAAAATGAAATGACGCCCATGGGTATACCACGTGGTTAAGTCAAAACTGAGGCTACGGGGTGAGTTGGCCCCTACTACACTGGGTGAGTTGGCCCTGTGACGAACTTACCCAAGATGGAGTGCTTACTTATTCGGAGTCTTTCACAATTACATTTATGACGTTTTAACACGATTTCAATTCTGAACAGATAAATATATACGTATAAGGCCAAATAAAAAAAAAAAACAAGTTTGTTTCTGGTAACACGCGCGCGTTTCTGTTTAGTTACATATTTCCCGCATATCTTTTTTCTTTTGATATTTCGCATAAAAAAATAATACAGAAAACCCCACCAAATTCTGTAAAAAGCTTACTGGAGACTTGCGTAAAAACAAACGAACACCAATTCAGGTACCCGTTGTATTCTCAGCCTATCAATTAGTCGGCAATTAATTGTTCATATGTGAAAGCCAGCAAATCGGTGAATAAAAATGGTGGAGATCGGAAGAGTACCGATAATTTGAGCTATCTATTTGCCGTGTCTATTTGTTGATAATAGTGATGAAGAGAGAGATTTTGAAGGATTTGGACAAGAAGGAAATTGATGGCATGTATGAACATCATTATGATAGCGTCAGTCGAGATTATTATGTTTTGACTGGCGAGAACTTACGAGCACTAGTGAGTTTTGTTGAGTCAACATGGTCAATGCAATTCACTGTGTACATGCATTACATGAATACGGATGATCGCACAGCAGCAGTGGTTGTTGGTTTATTGTATTAGACGTGTTTTGAACTAAAGTTCTGGAATGTTGAATACGTCTAGTATAATATTCCGATGCCACATGTTGAATTCACATCAATTGAGGACCCAAAAGATAATTTATGGCATTGAATGAGGCCCTGGCCCCTGGACTCTGGAGACACAGGAAAATACTCATATTTAGGTAAGATTACTCAATACCTATAATTACAATAACAAAGGCTACAGTATGGATATTAATGATATAAATAAATAATATAAAAAAGAAAGAGTATTGTTTTAATGTGTTTTTTCTTCATGGGAATCCTGCATTTTTTGTTTTAAAAAAAGGAAAATAGCATATCGCATTACATTTTCGAAAATTAAAAAATAAAAAACTGCATATCGCATTTACTTTTTCAAGCATGTTACCAGAAACAAACTCGTTTTTTTTTGTCCTAATAAGACGCAAGGCGTCTTAAATGAAACTGATAGGATATGTAGGCCTATATTGCATGTTTACAGCAGGTTAAGCATTTTGAACCTCAAACATATTGGAGCTCTTGGTCTCTTTGGAGCAAAATATCCGTATAAACAATTTTTTAACAATACGACTGCGTTAATTTTAAAGCCGTTGTTCCATCCAACAGTCCGGGCTAAGCACCAGATCTGGTTCGCGAACCAGATCTGGTTCGGTTGAACCAGATCTGAAACAGAATTTGCCGTTTTTGAGGGTTTTTGTCTCCGGGTGAGTTTTTTAGAGGTCATGTCAAACTTTGCTTGGCATTTTTGTAACCTTTAAGATGTTGCCTTAAATCTATTGTGAGTTTTAAAATATCTGCCGTGGGGTTAGTTGTTAATTAAGACAATAGAAATAATAAAATTATTTCAAGACTTTTTAAACAAAAATACAAGATTGTTCACTAAGAATAAGTATACCGAGTGAGTCAAAAAAAATCTGCAATAGTTAAATGAAAGCCATATTTTAAGAACAAGAGATATGATGAACATAAAATCTATATCTTAATAGATCATAGATTTAAATGGGGAAAGAATGGGGAAAATTGATGAAGTTTTGATGATCGTTTTAGAGATACACTTATTTGAATCGGACGGTATAAAAACGGTTTTGTCCAACTGTCGTGCATATGTTTTATTTATGGAGGACACAATTATGACATTATCTTTTCCTTTTTTGTTTTCGGTTGTCTTGAAAAGGGCCGTTTGAGCTTGGTGGCCCTGAAAAATTATTCAATATTCGGTTGAACGTGGACAGGACCACATTTGGCAGGGGATTTCTGCGCGAGCTCACTTCTGGATCCCTTGACAATGTTATCTGACGAACGCGGTCGACGTTTATCCTGCTTCTTGCCGTTCGCGGTCTTCCAGATCTCTCTATACGTTATGGACTGTTCCTGTTCTTTTGAATTTCGCTTGAATTCTATTATTAGATGGTGGATGCACATAGGACACTGTTAACACGCAATAAGGGGAATGCAACCCGGAATATCCGTTTGACTTCTGCATGAGATTTGGTTGTAAAATAAACCTCAACAATAAGAGCACGCACGTTGCTCGTTGGTGATGTGATCTTAAGACATTTTGAAAAATGACTGATTGATGAGCCCTCCCTTGTAAGACAGACACATGTCGTTTTGCACTTTAAAAGACCATCTAAATTATATTTTCTATGTAAATTAATAGATTAAGAGGAGATAACCTTCCCCGGGGGGGGGGGTCTCAAAAAAAATTGTACGGGGGTGTGCTACGCAGACTTCGCGATAAGGACCGTTGTCTATACCTAAAAAAATTACAATTTTGCAACCCTTCACCATACCAATTTTCCGCAAAAAACACCCAATTTGGGCCAAATTGGGCGCTTTTTCAGACAATTTTCCAAAAAACACAAAATTTTTCCATTTGGGCACATTAGGTCCGTGACAAAAACCCACCCATCGATATACCTAAAATGGCAAAATTACACCCCGAAACCGCGGCACATATCCATTTTTTTGAGTACCACCACGCGGTTAGGATCCTCATTTAGGCCATAGGCGTTATTTCAGGAGGACAAGGGATACGTCCCCCACATTTTGAAGGGTGGGGGAAACAATATCAAATATCCCCCACGGTTTTGAAGGGGGTGGGGTGTGTGTGTGTGTGTATTTGCAAATTTCTACTCATTACCCACAAAGATACATGTTAGGAATACCCTTAGATTGCAAAAAACGCTAGTTGATCCTTCAACGCCCATAAATTTACAAAATGGGGTTTGGGTGACCTGGAATGGTTCCCGGCAATATAAGACATCTTAAGAGGTTTCGAATACTTAGTAGTATGTCACATACCGCCATGGATCATTCCACGTTCACCACAACCCTATTTTTTATTTGCATTTTTTGTTAATTGAGGGGCGTTGAAGGATCATTTTGTGCTTTGCTTCCAAGCATTCTCATGGCGCAGTCAAGCGTGACCAAGACATTCAATCACCTGCTTATCACTCTACACTCTTAAAAGAAAAGAGTGAGCGGTCACTCTTTCTTAGAGTGATTTTTTTTCACTCGAAAAGAGTGACATTTCACTCTTTTCGAGTGAAATCGAACGGAGTTTCACTCTTAAAGAGTGAAATGTCACTCTTATAGAGTTATAATCCACTCTTTATGGGAGTGAAAATTGTCACTCTTTTAAAGATTGGTCACTGACACCGCTCTTTTCAGAGTGACAATTTTTACTCCCTAGGGAGTGAAAAATAACTCTATAAGAGTGACATTTCACTCTTTAAAAGAGTGCAATGTCACTCTTTTGGAGTGAAAAAAATCACTCTAAGAAAGAGTGACTGTTCACTCTTTTCATTTTAAGAGTGTTTCACAGATAAACATTCCATATGACCACTCAACTTGAGTAAAGAAGTGACCTTGAACAAGGCGAAGTCAAATCAAATTTGACCTTAAAATCACGTTTTTGACCCATTTGTGTTCTTGGCCCCTTACCAGTACATGAGAAAATTGGTCAGATTCGGAGTTCCATTTCACACCCAGCAAGATTACCTATCAAATCTGACCAAAAGCAACGTACGTTTCTAGATATTTTCTTCATAAATTGACCTTTAGATAAAAAAGCGGTTAAATTATTTTTATTCCAACTTTATGAGCAGCCGTGTATTTTATACCAGCGTCCATGCTTAGGATCCTTTTTAACCTTCAGAATCCTTGTTTAGGGTATCTGTGAAAAATATAAGGAAACCTAGCTTAGGGGGTTTGGATAGTCAATTCAAGCGCATGATTACAAGTTCCACAGGTGAGTGCCCCGTCCCCCGGCCGGGCGAACAACCTTGCTTTCAATTTGGATTTACAAAACAAATAAGAGTAGGCCTATTGATCGATACGGCCTTGTTCAAATAAAGAGTGACTTGCGTTACAAACTCAAGGTGTTTCCCACCATTAGTTCGAGTTGTCTTCAATTTTAATACAGTGTTAAAAATAATAGTCATAACAAAGAATAATAATTATATATTTTGGACTAACTTGAAGAATTCCAGGCAAGCCTGGCCCTTCAAGCTAACTAAATCCTAAATGACACTAAGCTAACTAAATCCTAAATGATATTATAAGCCAAACTTCTAAAAAATAATAAGCGTATTTTACTTACCTTTTCAAATAATGGTCATTCAGTGAATCAGTGAATAAACTTTATGTTAACCATCTACTTGAAAAAATGTGAGAGCTGGATAGGTCTTGAGACTTGAGACTTGCAAATTAAGTTTTAAATCGACCTGGTGCTTTAAATGTCTTACTAAGGTATCAAATTTGACTTTTCAGTTCCAAAGTAACGTTTGTGACCGAAAAATGCAAAATTTCACAGAATCTAGCATAAATATTATATCCACGAGTTTGTTGTTGATAATGGTGCTTACTGGTGGGATCAAGACATGTAGGTGTTCAAAGGTTAAATGAATTGACAAAATACTGAATAAAGTTGATGCAACGTTCGGTAACGTTTGTGACATCGCACGGAAACGGTGTTTTGCTCCGAATGATATCAAAGTGAAAACTCTCTGACATGTTAGCAAATTTGCGCTTTTCATAGATGATGGATAACATGTACTTTTCACGTACCTAATAACAAACGTATGACTGAAAAACCTGCATATGTGGTCGAATAAAAAAGCTGATTTTTTGCTCGAAGTCATTTTCACTGGAATAAGCCAGTTTTTGCTCGAAGTCATTTTCACGGGAATGAGCCAGTTAACATTAACATGATTTATGTACATTGATCAAAATTATATGTACGAGCTATTTATTTACAACTGGCTTCTTGATTTCACTTGATTGTATTAAAATGCACATTAATTTTCAGCCCTGATGATGGAAATGCTATATAGATTAATATTAAAGGCTTCGATGCCATCAAGCATCAACATGGTGTACCTTAAAAAAAGGAAACCGAGATATGCGCCCTCTGTTCTTCGAAACGATTAATGCACCAGAAAGTCCTCTTTACAACAATACCAAATATAGCTAACGAAAGGTCCCAGGGTCAAGTCCTGATGGAGGCTTTTTTTCAAATCTTGGCTCCCGCGAGGCTTTCCCTCAGTTATTAAAATGCCAAATCTTGATTGAAATTATAAATGGGATGATTACCCAAGCAAACATAATATTTGGCACCAGTTAATCCGAGCATGTTAGTCATCTGCCAATATAATGCTAGAGTAAAAGTTGTAATGTTTATTATACATGGCTGACTGGACCACAATAGGAAAATTTTTGTTATAAAGTTTTCAAAATCAAACTGTCATACCATGTAATCTTTTTAAAGACTAAGTCATTCGTGTGCAAACCTATCGGTATAGTAGACAGGTTTGGCAAACCCCTGATAAAGAATTGGATTAGTTACTAACTCAAATGTACACATGAGAGTGACCAATTTTCCTCTAGGCTCATTCTTCGAAAAACCGTGCAACTTTGGTTAGAGAAATGTTGAAATTTCGACTACTAACAACTCATGAAAAACATACAAAATCATAAATTCTT
>JXSR01S002032.1:20479-31092 GCA_000969725.1 Ophiothrix spiculata
AACAAACACCATTTTGATCAGTGTTTTAAGATTTACTTGTTCAATGTAATCAAGTGCCTCTAAATGCAGTTTCTAATTTCCAGAAACATCCTTTCTATCCACCTTAATATAGTTAAACTTTATATGTCATTATCAATACCTATTACGGGCTGTTAAATAGTGTGCATTATGTTTGATATGCTCGAAACCAGTTGAACTGGTTTCATTTGATACCAGTAGAACTGGTATCTGGTACATACATACATACATACATACAGGATTTTTTATAGCGCCTTTACAAAAAGATCAAGGTGCGCATTAGCAGTGAGAACAAACAAAATAAACAAAGCAAATTTAATAAGCATAATAATGAGATTTTAACAGTTTTTTAAAACTGGTTACTGAGCATGCCTCCCTGGTGTTACGTGGGAGGCAATTCCATAGTCTTGGTGCTGCAGCTTGAAAAGCACGGTCGCCGATTCTGTTTCTGCCGACATAAGTAGTAATTTGAGTTTTGTCCATTGAAGATCTTGTAACTGGTCCAGTGTGTGGTTGTTTCAGCGAAATCAAATTGATGAGATATTCAGGTGCAGATCCTTGAAGACATTTGAAAATATATAGACAGACTTTAAAGTTGATACGTTCACGGACTGGCAACCAGTGCAGTTTATGCATAAGTGGTGATGGACTATCGCGTCTGGCAGCTGAGAATATCAACTTGGCAGCCCTATGTTGGAGTGACTGCAGCCGATCAAGATCTTTTGATTTGGCTCCGTATAGGAGGGCATTGCCATAGTCCAGGCGCGATAGTACAAGTGCTCTGACAACAGCATAGAGTGTGTCGTGGTCCAGAAAGCGTTTAATTCGTCGTATATTGCGAAGTTGAAAACTGATGGAAGAAATCAAGGTGTTAATATGGCGTGTCATGGAAAGTTGCAAATCAAATACAATGCCCAAGTTGCGGACAGTGTCAGATGGTTTTATTACACTGTCACCAACTTTAAGTTCAACTGGGCCAAGAGTGGCAAGTGTCTGCAGTGTGCCAGCAACGAAGAATTCAGTCTTATTCCTGTTTAGTTTGAGTTTATTCAAGCACATCCAGTTATTGAGTTCGTTAATGCAAAGTTCCAGTTTTCTTAGAGCATCATCACAGGCACTAGGTATTTTGGGATTGAAAGATGTCAGAATCTGAGTATCATCCGCGTAGAGATGGTAAGTTAGTCCGTATTTGCGATACGAATGTTAGTCCGTATTTGCGATACCAGTTCAACTGGTATCAAATGAAACCAGTTCAACTGGTATCAAATGAAACCAGTTCAACTGGTATCAAATGAAACCAGTTCAACTGGTGTTCTCAAAACAGTTGAACCCAGTTACTAATTGAACTGGAGTCAACTGGAACGTTCCATTTTCAGTGACGGAATTTCATCGCCCTGTTGTAAACACAGTTGAACTGGTATCAAATGAAACCAGTTGATACCAGTTCATTTGGGATCAACTGGAATTATAACCTGGGTGATTGGTACCCAGTTCAACCGGGACGAATCCTAAATTTTTCAACTGGTATTCAGAAATGTTAACTTGGATCAACTGGGATTTCATAACTTCAACAAATTCCAATGGACCTAGTTGAAACCTATAATAGTTCAAACCAGTTGATACACCAACTGGTATTCAGAAATCTAATTTGGATCAACTTGGATTTCGTAACTGCACAAATACCAGTTGGACTCAGTTGAAACCTAGTTCAACCTAGTTCAAAACCAGTTGATACACCAAATGGTATACAGAAATCTAATTTGGATCAACTGGGATTTCGTAACTGCACAAATACCAGTTGGACTCAGTTGAAACCTAGTTCAACCTAGTTCAAAACCAGTTGATACACCAACTGGTATTCAGAAATGTCAACTTGGATCAAC
Source organism: Ophiothrix spiculata (assembly GCA_000969725.1). Lineage (NCBI taxonomy): Eukaryota > Metazoa > Echinodermata > Ophiuroidea > Amphilepidida > Ophiotrichidae > Ophiothrix > Ophiothrix spiculata. The sequence continues at coordinate 22,381 of JXSR01S002032.1, forward strand.
TGGGATTTCATAACTACAACAAATACCAGTTGGACCTAGTTGAAACCTAGTTCAATCCAGTTGAACATAGTTAAGCACAGTTCAACACAGTTGAGATTTCCAATTAGTTTCAACTGGAATTTTGAACAGGGATCCCTCGCATCGTGATTAAAAGTCTGTAATTTTTTTTAAAGTCAAGATATCCTCAAGGCTCTTCTCAGCTCATCGTGCCATCTTGAGTAGTACAATTTAGTTAGCTCAACCGGAGTTTTCAAATGACCACTCCCCCAAAATACTTAAAAACTTTGGGAGCATGATTTTAACATATTACCTGTTTATAAACAACCATAACCTTTTAAATTTGTATATGTACAATGTCCCAGAAACTTATGGTATAGTTTGCTTGAATGCTAAATATCATATGGCAAAGTCAATAAGGATCATTCTTGTTTTTTCTTTGTCCAGGAACAAGTGGAAGAGATGAAGAAGAAAGAAGAGAGGATGGAGAAACAGATGAATGAGATTCAGTTGGAAAACAAACGTCTGAAGGAACCGCTAGAGAAGGCAAAGGAAGAAGTCGCTGAGCTCACGAGACAGTTGGCTAACTATGAGAAGGACAAGGCATCACTAGCAGTAAGTTACCTCCCCAACCTACATTCTATAAATCTTGAAGTATGCAAAAAGCAATCAAACTCTGTTATGAGATCCCTAGCATGTCTTTTGTATTCTACAACATGGTGAACTGGTGGTTTTGTGTTGAGTAAGAGACTAGTAATGATTGATTAGGATTGATGAAGACCATATACCTGCTTATTAATATTTTTGTACACTGATGAATTGTTCATGTTTTTAATATTATTTTGGATAATTTTGTTGCTTTCACATGGACAAACATTGAACATAAGTTCATCTGAACATTCAGCAAGATTGGGTATGTGGTTATAATTCAAAAAATGTACTTTCCTGTCATGGTCATTTTGGTGTGTGTGTTAATCGCCTGCTTGTTGCATACTTATAGATTTAAAGAGTATAGTCAATAGATGTATGTAAAACAAGTTTCTGAAGGCACCCCTAGAGAAAGCTAAAGAAGAGGTCACAAGCGCACAAGATAATGACTAATTGAAGAGAGTTTTTTCAAAAATCACTAAGTCAAACGGCTGCCGTCATGCTAGATTTTAAAACCTAAATTCTTCATCCAGATTGTTCTGATGCTCATTTTACCTCATTTTGCAGGGGTCGAGGGTCTTTATCCTGACTACAATGAAATGGTTGCTGTTCACTGCCCTGAAAGGACATTATAGAATAGTAATCAATCAGATTTTTTCAAAACTCACTAAGCCCGGGGATTAAGCATGATTCTAAATAATTGTCTTATTATGCGCGTGCATATAAGTGCTAGTATGAATTTTTGGTCAATATGACATAAATTTTGGTCATTTGCACTGAGCTTTGACAACAAATTCAACTCACAAAATCACTAGCATAATAGATTTATAATCTATGCAAATATAACATGCGGCAGCTATTGGACTAAGTGAGTTTTGGAAAAACACTCTTCAATTATGAGAAGCATTGGCATCGCTAGCAGATAGTTATCCCCAAATCTAGCATACATGCAACTTAAGTTTACTGCCAATGGAAAACACCAAGGTCAAGAATGATGTGAGCTAGATGATTTGTTTGGGAACATCATGGCATAAATACAGCATTTTGTTCATGACAAATAAGATCACAAAAAATCACAAAATAGTCTTCTTCAAACATTGAAATAGAATATTCAGTGAATTAATGTATATTTTTTTTTGTTTTCTGACAGAGTGCCAAAGCAAGGTTGAAAATAATGGACCAGGAGCACAGAGACTTACAATGGGAGCATGAAGTATTGGAACAGAGGTTTGAAAAGGTAAGTATGTTTACAAGAATCATATACGAGGGGGTATCAAAAAGTTTTAAACTTTACCCAGAAGGGATTGAGCTATATCAATGAAATTTTGTCAGAATAGTCACTCATCTTTATGTACATTATCGTACAGAAATTGTCTCATAAGTAGTTTTACTTTCTGTACAGGTGGTGATTGATGTCATCTACCTACCCGCTTAAAACATAAGCTGCTTGGAGGAAATTGAGACATGCGGCATAATTAAGTCATTGCATTTGAAGGATTACAGGGCCCAGTAAATCTTATTGGCATCACCAAAGTTTAGTTGTTTGACACCATAGTAAAGGGTATGGTTTCCTCTATCCATTGATACCAAAATAATGGAAATCGGTCCATGAATGACATCACAATGACGTTATAAAACATAGCTGACCTGAAAATGGTGATTTTCATTGAAATAAAAAATCAGATTTTTTTCAATAGAGAGGAACCCTACAATAACGGTTCGTGGACAGTCAGTTAAAATTGGGAGAAATGTGTTACTTTGCACATTGACTATGCAAAGATGCCTAAAGTATCTCAAAATAAAATTTTGCTTCTGGCGTCATTTCTTCTGGGTAAAGTTTAAAAGTTTTTGATATCCTTGGTACATATCTCAGTTGCACCTTTGGTGCTGCTCCTAGATAATGAAGGGTTAATGTGGTTGTGTAATGTCCTCTCTTGTCAGCTAAACGCAAATCCTCCATTTGTCAAGATTAGCAGCTTAGTCTGCTTTGTAAGATTTGTTTTAGTTTCGCATTTAGGCTCCTATGTTTTCTCTCTAGCTTGATGAGACTTAAAGGAGCATGGTCCGATTGCTTCAACTTTTTTTCAAACTTTATGAGATTTTGTTACCAAAATATTGCTCATATTTTTCTCATAAACCATGTGAAATATCTTGGCTGAGTTATGTTCCGATTGGGAGTCATATACAAAAATGTGTCTAATCATGGTAACCATATAATTAATTATACACAGTTACATATAGGCGGCTCTAAAATACAAAATTGCCCATAAAATCAAAATTGTTTGACGGATTCAGCTGAAATTTGAAAGTTAAACTTCTCTAGTGGTCATCTTTCATGCGACATTGAAAACTTAACTTTACAAAATCGGACAAAGCTACTTTTAATAGTTGGTATTTCTTGGATTGACTTGGAGGGATGACATCAAGACATGGACAAACATGGCATTCTACCAAATTCTGGATATCGCCAAAGACCGACAGAAGTTGAAGGACTTGGTGCTCTGTATATTATCAGTTATGCCTTACAATCTCCTAGTCTCTAGTTCTCAGTCTTCGGACAATTAGTCTAGAGCTAGAACTAGATCTATTCTTGGCCTGATCTCTTTGAATTTGAGTTTGTTGGTGTATCAAGACTCCCAGCTGGACAGGCCATGAGTTTCCTGCTTCCTAAGAACATTTTCAGTCACATCTCTTACTGTTGTTTCAAATGACTCTTGTCTGATAAATGTACTGATTTAGTGTGAAAGCTTCAAAGTGATAAGATAATTTAAATTGGAACTTGTCCTTGATGTCTGGATCCTGTAACTTCTTTCAGTTGAAATAAGGTCTTTTTTTTATCAGAAACATTGGTAGACACTGTTGGCTAGAATATGTCATATCTGTGTGAAAGATATGATAGCTCTTAACCAATGTTGTGTAATAATGTCACAATGCTAAACTTATCAAAGAAAATATCATGGATTTGCCAAGTAAGTCAACATTTCTTCAGCATAAAGATGGGCAGATGGATGCCTAGCTAAGCCTAGACTATAATTCAGTGGCGTAGCCAGAGCACCCGCACACCTAATACACTGCCGCTCTAAAGTATTGCTGCACAAAACCTTTATTCAGCCATATCTCAAAAGGCGTTTATCCAATTTTCATCACTTTTTGGACAGATTATATATTGTATAATTACTGAAGTAACTATTCCGGAATTTCACTCATTGCATTTGAAAATATGTAGTGCAAATTACTACTTTCGTCTGAACATAAAAAAACCCGAGTTTATATACATTTCTGCGCATTTGTTTTAAAACTTACAACCTGAAAATATTCTATCCTGTTACAAGGTAATTATGAGGTTATGAAAAATTGATTAGATACATAGTAATGAGATTTGTACTTGTGGTGGATTTGTATATGGTCCATGAAATCAGCCATTTCTATAGCAATGGAAGATCAAATTAAAAGAAACATCGATTTATCCATATTGAATAGATAAGTTGCCTATACTAGTATGAATCTTTGATGATTCTAGGTTGTTTAATATAAAAAACAAGGTTTTTGAACCTTTTCAATTGTGTTCAATTGAAATACTTTAGATCAGGAGTGTATTTCAATTGTCGGTCGGACGTGGTTACCTGTTGGAAAATTTTTACCACTGTGGGAAATTTAAAAAGTTGAGGACGTCAAACGACATTAGTTTTGAGTAAAATTTAAACCAACATCATTGCAAAATTGACTTCATAGCCAAGATTTATGAGAAATTAAGACAAAGAATGTCAACTGTGCACATGTGAGACCTTTAAAGTTTTTAAAAGCTGCATTGAAAAAAAAATGGGTGTACCTTTTTGAGTCTCATATGTTGGTTATCGGTCGCCATAAAAATTGTCCCACTCTGGCTACGCCACGACTAAAAATGTTTGAGCTGTTTATATAAGTGTTTTAATGCATTGCTTTCACATTCTTTTCTATAGATGCAGAAAGAGCGGGATGAGTTATATCGTAAATTTGTCAAGGCCATCCACGAGGTGCAGCAGAAGAGCAATTTTAAGAATCTCCTGTTGGAAAAGAAGCTCGGTGCCCTTGCAGACACCCTGGAGAAGAAAGAAGCACAGCTGAACGAGGTGTTATCAGCCTCCAACCTGGACCCCACAGCTCTGACGGTTGTCACACGCAAACTGGAGGTAAGGGTTCATGTACTCTACATGTGGGAGTGCTCATAAGACATTGAAGGTGGGGTGGATTAAAGTTTTGATTTCAGTGGAAACTTTTTTTTTAATTCAAAATGCATTAAACACACATATCAGAATGAATGAAATTTGGGAGTATATTCAAGCCAGACTCAAATAGATCAAGTGTGCAAGTGTATGAAAATGATTTTTAAGCCAAACATTTTTGTCTGATGGAACTTTTGAAAATAAAAAGTGGTATAGCAACATCAAAGTAAAATGGATAAAAAAGAAAGATCCTATACAGGAAAAAATGATGCAAAAGAAATGTATTTGCCACTGTTCAAAAGGCATTAACATCAGGACATTTTAGAAAGAAAGATTCACATTGAGAGTTCAGAAGTTATTTTAATACCAGGATGAAGCTTGGAAGTTGGTTATGAACTTTATTAAAGGGACTAGGCTAGATTCCACTTAGAATGAAAAACTTGCTTTAAATAAAGCTTCAAAGTATATCAAAAAAATTACAAAAAATAATTTGTTTACCCATCACAGGTGTAGAAACAAGATCTTTTTAAAATTTGAAACTAGAAACACTGTTTTCAAAACCTTTTTTTTTGCGCCAGTGTCAAAATCAAAGTTGGTAAGGAATTGCAATTTTCTCCAATATTCCTCAAAATCATGGAAAATTACTGGTTGGTTATATTACTATAAACATGTTGTATTGATTCATGTAAAAAATATGTAAGTAACAAATTAGCATGAAAAATCAAGGCCAGTCCCTTTAATTGTATTTTTGTCATGACAAATTATGTTTTCCTTTTCATTTTAGGATGTGTTAGATTCCAAGAACAGTGCTATCAAAGATCTGCAATACGAATTGGCTAGAGTTTGTAAGGTGAGTTTATCAAGCTGGTATCGAATAATAATAATAATAATAATAATAATAATAATAATAAAGGGTGCTTTTAGGGCGCAAAATCTTCCAAAGAACTCAAGAGCACCAAACAGTACGAGAACACAACCCTAACATTCAGGGAAAGCAAGACAGAACAGGTGGGTTTTGAGATGGCGTTTAAAAACAGGAAGTGTTGGAATACTGTGAATGCTGTTTGGAAGTGAGTTCCATACAGAAGACGTAGCATAGTGGAACAAATGTTCACCGGCGGTTTTTAAGTTTACCTGTTGAGTTTTGAGGAGTTTTTAGCAGATGATCTGAGGGTACGAGACGGTTGATACGTACAGAGGACGGAAGATAGGTATTTAGGCAATGTGCCTTCAAAATGTTGGAAGGCAAACACGGCGAGTTTGAATTGAATACGGAACTCCATGGGTAGTCAGTGAAGTTCAATGAATGTCAATTTGTCAATTGTAGCTCCCTTCTATGTCAGTGAAGAAGTATTCCAAATTTTCCCCATTGCAGAATCTTGTTTCCAACATCATTTCATTGTATTTGTCACATCTAGCTCTTCGAAGTTGCATTTATTTAAATTGTTGGAAACATGCCACTGTAGTGTCCTGTATGTACCTTACAGTTTTGAAGTGTTGACAAAAAAGAGTGTCTAAATGTATATTGTAAAACAACTCACATAATGGTTGAAAAATATGATCTTTGTCAAAGGCAGTGGTTTGCAAACTGCAGAGTGATGATTGAATTTCCTACTAAAGAAATCTGCAGGGTACGTATGTCATGAGCATGTGTGACTACACAGCGATAACAAAACACACTTCTCGTATCTTAAAGCAATACTATAAGATTTTGATTAAAATGGTTTATAGTAAAAACAGCATAAAATGGAGTAATGTGACTATCTGAAAGTGTTTTCAAGTGTATTTTGTGAAAAGAATTGTTTTGCCACCCAAAAAAGAATAAAAAGCAAATGCATGCTTTCCTATACTAATACATGGGGAATTAAATTTGGGATCCCAAATTTAATTCAAAAATGGTCATAACAGAAAAAGTAAGCATCTTTGAGCCAAATCGTTTGGAAGGTATTCATATCTACCAAAAACAAACCCAATAAGCCCAAAAAATCAAAAGCCATGGGTGACAGGGGGCTTCATTTTTAACACTTAATAGTATTGCTTTAATTGATAGTTCATCACATACGAAGGGAAGGGGCACATACCACAGCTATGAAAACTCCTCACTTGTCAGTAAAAGACAAGCACTTAGTTCAAATTTGTTAAGTAAAACCTGAATTTAATTATAAATCTGGTCTTCTTTTGTGTTCTTCCAATTTACAGGCACACAATGACTTATTACGTACATACGAGAGTAAGCTCACATCATTTGGTGTACCTACAGATGAACTCGGCTTCAAACCACTAGAAAGCACCGTGGGTGGACAGCAACTTGGACAGGGAGCTGCAGGATTAGTGGCAGCGCCAACATAACAACATAAACATAAGAAAACTTTTATTCGGGTGATAAGTTTGTACCGACAAAATTATTTTTATTTTTTCTCAGTTAATAGGTTATAATCTAAACTTCAAAATTCAGCAATAAAAATTGTGTCCCCGATCATCAAAGGGTGCTATGACATCATATGTTATGATGCCCTTTTCCTTTAATTGTTGATACCTTGAAAATGCTAGCCTTTGGAGATATAGCATATTTGACTTTATGATCCATTTATGTAATCAAATTTTGCTATTTTGAGTGATGAAATTTTTTTATACAATTGTGCCACCATGATTTCATCCTCGGATATCTTTTTAAAATGGTCCCATAATTTTTCTATAATCTATCACCAACTGACCTTTGCAATTGACTGGCAAAAAATAAAAAAAGTCTGTCGGTAGGAAGAATTTAAACAATCAACATTTCTGTTATGAGAAAACACATAAAAGTTGCTCAACTGAAGACCTGTTGGTTCAGGAATACTCATTACTGTTTTGCGCTATTTTTCGTGTTGTTCAGCACTTTGCGAAATGACAATTCTCAGATGCCACATACGCATTTTGTCAAAAATAGAGCCACAACTGGTACTATATAACACCAGCTGTTGGTGAAAATTATCACTGCGAGTGTCTTAAAATATTTGTTCCTTTCTCCCAAACGAGTTGAGATAAAGTTGTGGTATGTGAAATTTCATATTAGGACTAAAAAGTACTACTTGCTATCAGGAATCGTGTGTTTACTCTATTTCATCAGTATAACATGAAGTGTATGTAAGACTAGTTCTGTTGAGAAGTTGATTTACCAATAAAATTTCCTCTATTCCCAAGATGAGATTTAACCATAGAATTTATAAAGGGGAACCGATACTCTCCGCCATTTGATTTCACTGCCGTGTAAATCCTATGGGACGGCAGCCATCTTGGATTGTCGCTCATGGAGGTTGAGTTATTGTACCTCCGGCATTTTACGGCTCTGCGTTCCTCACTTAGAGAGTCTTCGCAACGGATTAGCTGGAAAATTGGCGTACTTTGATCAGAGCAAGTCGCAATACACGCTACTTGAAACGCAGACATGGTTTGCGCGTAAAACAAAATGCACACGCTGTATATGCGTCAAGTGAAGATTCCGAATACATTCTGAGGTACAATAACTCTGCTCCATGAGCGACACAAATGGCGGAGAAAACTGGTTACCCTATAAAAATTCCTTGGATTTAACATACCATAACTTTGTTAGATAACACACGATAATGTGTGTGTAAATACTGAATAATCATGGCAAAATACTACTTTAGGGAAATAATTATACTCCATGAACTTCCAATTTCAAAGCAGTCGATATTTATGTAATGTAACAAAACACAGCAACATTATGACCTACTTTGATAAGCTAACTCCAGAGTACCATTTTTTTAACACCCAGTTTGTGTGCAACCATATAATATATACTCCAAGTTCATGTACTTGTGATGGTACTGTGGAGTTGGACCAACCAAGTTATGTTGTGGGT